>CABFVX010001435.1:0-45506 GCA_902151425.1 Timema shepardi | reverse complement strand
AAACAATTCCAGTGCTTTAATTAATTATCAATTAATGTTCTTTCTCTTTTTATATGTCAAAGCCGTGAATAAATTTTAACTAATTGACACGTGCCGTTTTATCGAGCAAAACTATATAAATTGACATATTTTGTAGCCTGACATGCATACATTATCAAGATAATAATTATGCTTGAGGAAGGGTTTTAATCAATTTAACACACCCTCCTTCTCAAGTAGAAGAAATATAGTCTTTTAAAAAAATCACTAATATGATTAGAAATAAAGATTAAACAAAAATAGTTTTTTTAATTAAATTAAAATAACTCTTAAGGCACTTGAGATAAATGTTTATGAATGAGTGGGTACGCAACAAAAAAAGGTTAAAAAAACACTTTTCTACTCTGTCGAGATTGTTGATGGCCGGAAAAGAAAGAATATGTAAGGGGGAGGGGGGTAGAGAGATGGGGAGGGGTCTGAGGAAATCATAAGGGTGAGAGATTTCCCAGAGATGAAGCCAAGTAGTCTACACTATCGCGGGGTGTTTGTCTCTGTAAGTGGTTTGTTAAGATAAGACAGTGAGGGGGGTGGGATGGGGATTCCCTTTAAGTGACACATGGTAGAAACACGAGAGTTGTCAGGCTTGGGGAGGGGGAGTGTGGCGGTGGGGTGGGACGGGTAGGAATGCGGACAGATAAAGAATGCGGTCCAGACACCAACAGACTCCAACACCAAGATCTCTAATGGCTCTTTCGCCTCATACATTCTATAATAAAATAATCTGTTGGGATCGAAACCAAACTTAAATAAATGAAATTTAGTTAAAATAAAATTATATTTAAAAAAACAATTTTTTTTTTTAAATTCAACCGAGTAATTTCTTCCCATCAATATTACTACTTGACCAGATTGTTCGCCTTTAAGGTGGAATTGAAGCGGATGCGAGTAAAGGTATTTATTAGCAGTTTTCATGGCAAAAAAAAAAATCGATGGAATAAATCAAATATTGCTCCAAAGAAAACATAAGAGTTTATTTTTTCTTCACATGGTTATATCAACAATTCGGTGACCTGGTGGTCTCGAGGTAAGGTGTGAAGACTTCTGTGCTGGTGGTCCGGAGTTCAATCCTCGGTCTCGGTACAGATTTATCTGATTACCAAACCCTTCCTTCCCCTCTGACAAGACTGCCAGGCCTCCATCGTGGTTCGGATTCCACGTTAAACTGTAGGTCCTCCATTTCATCTCACAATCACCCTATCATTACACATTAGCATGAGTAGATAAAGCCCGAACAGGTAGTAAGACGCGGTGCTAATAATAATAATAATAAATCAACAGTTGTTGAGTCATGAGGATGGTAAATGTATTTAGATATTTATGAATAATTTTAATGAGCAATAACGATATTATATTGGAAATTAGGAAAATAATACAATAAGTAAATGCATTATATTACTAGGTCAGTAAATTGTTGACAACTCGCCTCTGCTACCAAGGAATGTAAAACTCACAATATACAGAACAATAGTTTTACCGGTTGTTCTTTATGGGTCTCTTAATTATGATGAAATAAGTTTAGGGTGGTCAAAAATAAGGTGTTTACGAAGATAAATGGCCGAAGAGATATGAGGATACTGGAGAGAGGAGGTTACAAAATGATTAGTTACACATTAAGTGCGGTAATAAACTTTCGAGTTCCTTATTCAAGAGAACAGCTATTTTCAACCTTTTTCAACTCACAGGCACACTGAACAAGGCGCTAAAATTGTCACAACACATCATCAGTTTATTTTAAGGAGAGATTTTATCATCATTAAAAAAAAGAGTATTAAGATTGTTTTAAAAAGTAGACAGCTAAAGTTTAAATAACTGTGTTATTTAAAAAAATAATGTTCATTATGGACTTTAAAAGATTTGTTGCATCAAATAAAAAAACTTCTTAGAATGAGAGGAAAAGCTATCATCAAATTCCAGGGCACCCTTGACAGATATTCAAGAACTATTGAGATTACTATGTAAAGAAAATTATACTCTAAGTTTCTACATGATAAATATTTTATTTATTTTGCCGATTTTTTTTGCTCTAAGAAACTACAATAATACCGCACCCTTAGCCCGCAGTCCCTACCATCCCGCCTTTATCACGATAAGGGGCGATATTGAGGAAATATCCCTAAAATTTTGTAAAAAGTATAAATCTGTTTAGGAAGATACCACCTTGTTTATATTCTGCCGGTATTTGAACCCCAACCTACCCATAATTGACAAACCAGACAAACGAGACTGTCACCTTAGTCCACGCACCTGTTGGTAATAGTTAATTAGGGTAGCGTTCTTGCTAAAGAATAAAGTAGCGAGGAGCATTAGGGTGCCACACCGAGCTAGCTTTGGGCGATTTGTTGGTTCAAATCTCGATCACATGACTGCAAAAACACGGCCTTTTCTCATGTCTCCTTCCACCCCAAGTTCACCCTTCATATATGCTCGTACCCCTAACCAACTATCCACATCCCAATGAACATTCAATGGCCTTCCTTAAAATTAACCCTCCATCCCCCTCCACCTAACCAGCCAAACTATCCAAATAACAATAAAAATTCAGTGACCTTCCATAAAATTCACCCTCCACATACCCTCTACCTCATTCCTTGAGATAGCATCACTCACTGATAGCAAGTGCTGGTATAAGAAAGTAATAGCTTAAAAAAAACCAGAAAGAAACAAAAATAATCTTGACCTTGTTGTTGTTGGTGTAAATTAATTTGAAACCTGTGAGGTTATCTCAACGGGAGGGAAAACCGATTCATCATAGTTTGGCGAGTAGGTCCCCTGGCAGGGGGTCCCGAGGGCCGCCCACAAAGGCCACGCCGACGTCGGCCACTCCGTTGAGAAGCTGTCGATACGGCCGCCTGATTGCTCTCTCATCAGCGGCATGATGTGGTGGAACTCCAGTGTTGCTGTACCCCTACTACCCCTCCTTTTCATCGGCCTTTTTTTTTCAACTATGAAGTGTTCATATAGTAAATTAGTCTATTCAACTTATAATGCTACTGCTGTATTTTTTTAGATGCTTAATGTTCATAAGGGGGCCGCTAGCCGAAACGTGGAAACCATTTAAAGATGTCTAGAAATCTTGCAATATTTAAGAATTTATTTTTAGCAAGGTTTAAAAAGGGTGTCGTGTCAAACTATATTATAGAAATCTCACAATATTTAGAAATTTATTTTTTTATCCAGATTTAAAAAAGGTGTCCTGACAAACTATATTTTAGAAATCTCACAATATTTAAGAATTTATTTTTTTATCCAGATTTAAATAAGGTGTCCTGACAAACTATATTTTAGAAATCTCAAAATATTTAAGAGCTTATTTTTTACCAGGATTTAAGAAGAGTGTCCTGCCTAACTAAATTTTAAAACTCCCCGACTATTCCAGGTTTCCAAAGCCAATTTTCAACTTTTACAGTTATATTACCAACATTATTTTATCAAAATCAAAACTTGATGCAAAAATATTTTTTGAGGCCTACAAATTCTGAAATTAAGTGTCATTTATAAAGGGGTTTATAGATTTCAGCCTAAAGTAATGGGATATTGGGTAGTTAAATTTTAGTGAGATCGCAATGAGACATCAAAAGTTAACCTTACACAAGAAGAGTGTAAAATTGTTGCGGCATAGTTTATTTTATAGTTTCGTCATCCTGAAACATAATCAAATTCTCATGCATGAACATTAACACTACTCAACTTTGGTTGAAGAAGTGCAGCAGAGTGATGGAGTGACAACATGTATCACACATGTTGACTTTTAGAATTGATATTAGCCTATGTATGCTCAAAATATGCAGCTTAAATTGTTTCCCCCTTTATTCAGGTGGAAATAAAAAGAAACTGGTTTGGAAATCCTAACACCAATGATGTAAGGAAACAGTGTTTTATTTTTTTGTCTGAATAGATGTCATTATAAAAAAAATTCAGCACATGCTCACTTAAAATCTGCAGGCAGTCTCGACCAATAATCTATGAGCAGTCTCGACCAATAATCTGTGCGGAAATGGATGGGTACAGTAGGAATGTGTGTAGAAAATAAAATGAGTATTATTATTACAAATAAAAAAAATGAATAGCTATTATTGTTAGCATTGTTTTCGTGTTAAACTATTTGCTTTCCCCGTCATGGTTTTTCATAATATTAAATACATATGCATCGTTTTTGTTCTAATTGTGTGCATTTTTTTCTCTCTTCTTTATTTAGATATTATTTCTTTATTTACTTCTTTTAATATATCCATAAAAGTGAAAAGCTATGTATATGTTGAATGTATATTTTTTTGTAGACATATACAAGTTTTTAATAAATTTAAGGATTTTTTATTATTAATTCCTTTGAATCCTGATGTTACCGCCTCCATAGTCTAGTGGTCAGAATTCCTCGTTATAAATCCAAATGTCCGAGATTTGATTCCCAGCGCTTCCAGATTTTAACTGCTAAGCTGTGGGTCTGAGATGGGGTCAGCTCACAGTCTTGTGAAGACAGATGAAGAGCTACTTGAATAAAACAGTTGTGGTTATGGTCTAGAAAATTGAGATTAACGACCGAAGGGTTCTGACCACATTACATTTTCTATTCACAAAAGTTGGTACTATCATCGCCAATTGACGATGGCTGCTCAGTCGATAAAATATGTTACCAGGCTTACAGCATGATATTTTTTTTAACTCCACAACAAAGCTTCACCATTCTGGCTATTCCTTGTTGCAGTTTATGTGATGGGATAATTTCAGGTTGAGCGAGTTATCAGCCCATCCAACATGTGGATTTCTATAAGTGAGTGAGAAAGAGCCAACAATTTTTGCTGGAAAAGTAGTTTCACATACCTTCCAGGGATCTTTAACATGCCATAATGGATGTGTGACCAGTGACTTTACTTCCCCACCAAAAGAAAGTGTGCTACGGATATTTATGGATCAGTTAAATATGTCAATCTCAGCTGAATCCATGAACATCGGGTCCTGTGGAGTGCACTTCGGCCCAAGCCTACCAAGGTAAACTAAGTATAAATATGATCATACATTATTAATAAGTGGTTTAGGTGTAAGAAAAGGCACTGGCCTTAACTTGGCACAAATAAATACATTATTATTGTTACCAAATCTTAATGATGACTTTATGTACAGAAAATATGTTCATGGAATTCAACTTAAGTGCACAAAGGAATATTTGGGTAGTTATCTGGTAATGAAACCAAATATAACTAAACTTACTCTGATAATAAACTATTTCATAAACTTCAAATAACCTTGTTTTTAATTTGTTTAAATAATTATAGTTGCTATATTGTTATTACCAAATTTCGCCTCTAAAGGTAATCTAATCTTACGGTGGAGATGTAGGAGATAAAAGAAAAGGCAAAGGTAATAATTGCAGTTTTTATGAAAAAAAATTGTTTGGGTTAAAATAAATCAAATATTGCTTCAGTACAAGCATAAGAGTTTAATTTTGTTCACATGGTAGCTGTGTTTTTACTGAAAGAATACTTTATTTATTTTGGCCACAAATATGTTTTGCTATAAAAGCTGTAAAAACACTTACCCTTTCTTGTGTTCCCTACACTCTCATCTTAAGGATTTTATTTTTTCGCAATTATTTTGAAATTGACTAATTCATAAATGTTCATATTTATTTTGTATATTCATTGGTGTTAATAGATAATATATTTAATGTAGTTTTGCCTCTTATACTGATCAAATGAGGGGGTTGATCCTTTTAAGAGATTTTTTTGTTTTGTATATTTAAAAATGGTATAAAATAGTTTGGGATAAACTCATGGCAGTAAATTTTTAATATAATTTCAGTCCAACGAAGCCAGTGCTTCCAAAACTTAAGCCAATTTGGTACCACTTTTAAGGCCATAGCCTAGCCAATGTGCCTCTTCAGATCTTAACAAAAGAAAAATTAATGCCATAGTTTAAAGTATTAAATGGCCGTTCCAAATTTTAGTAAAGAGCTAATGGTAAAAAGAATCCACAACAAAAGAAATCAATGGCTTATGAAATTACATAAAAGTATGCATTCATTTATTAGATCTACTGTTATCTAAAAATATTTACAAATTAATTAAATTCAATGGTGTATTGTGCACCCCTTGAAATCATTCACATACAACTTGGGGTATGTGTTTCACACTTTGAGAAACACTGTTCTGGAAATAACTTAACCCTGCTGACCTGGAATAAATCGCCGACCCTCAATAAAATGTTTTCACTCTCCTCTCATATAAATATAAAGCTAAAGGATTGCTTTATATCCAACTCCAGATAGCTTATGACTGCATCCATGTTTTAAAAATGTGTTAGGGAAGTACCACTCCAAATAGTTTATAGAGGGATTTAATTTGTTAACCTATTTTTTATGGTTGTTAACCCCAAATAGCTTGAAGAGGAATCTAATTTTCAAATATTTGCCGGATGAGAAACGAGGACCGGACCCGTCTTTAGATTGGGGACAAGGATACCCCCCAATAAAAATCCTAGATTTTTGTTCATTACCCTCCCCACCCCTTCAGCAATAACGTTCCGCCACCAGTGTTGAAATTAGGCCTGTTACCTGAAAGGGAAGCCCATATTGAACTGGTAGGCCACGCTGGATGTGATGGCAAACAGGTCAAGAAGGATGCTCCATATACTGAGACCTTTCGCACTTTTGTTCTGAAGGATTTTCAAGATCTGTGGCACCTTGACTGAAAAAAACAAAAAATGTACAATCAGTATTTAGTAAAAAAAAAAAAGACATGAACATATGATTAATACTAACCCACCCTTTGTTTGAAATTAACTTTTGGCATCAAGGTTAACCGGATTCTATGATCACGTGGTCCGAGAAAGTGGTTATGAAACCCTGACCAGCGGACCACCGGTGGATCGCAGCGGAGTGCCAAGAGTTCCGCATACGGGACCACACAGAGAAATAAATATTATATGAAAGAGCTAAATAGTATCAGATTGACAAGCAAGAGGTCCATTAATTCTACACTTTGTGCCACACGTAGTATTACAAGTGAAATATGTATAAGAAACAAAGTCTAGTAAAAATGGTGTCTTCTACATGCGTTAGTAACATTCCCAGTTTTGGCAAGGGACAAGTAATTGATTAAATAATACTTAGCACCACGTATAAACTACCCGTTAGGGTTACATTCTCAAGTATTAATTACGCTAATGGGTTAGGAAGGTTGAACATAGAGGAAGTGAACCCGCATTTGCGTGAATGTAGAGTGGAAAACTACTTAGGAAAACCAGCCCCAGTTCACCCGAGCGAGATTTGAACCTAGGATCTCCCCGTCCTCTGCAGTCAAGCTCAACACGAAATTAGCGCGTTATCTAACTACGCCACCGAGACGGGTAAGGGGACAAGTAGACAGTAGGTAGTGCGAATATGCGTCAAAGGCTTTACCTGCTTCGGTGGCCGTATTGTCTAAAGCGTCACTCTCGTGTTAGACTAAACCACCGATGACGAGAAGATCAGCGGTAGAGTCCCGGTCAGGTGTATTGAGGAATTTTTGCTCTTAAATTGTTTACCACTCTTCATCCACGCAAATGAGGGTACATTTCCTCAAAGATTTTATCTTCCCCATTCCTAACCCATTAATGTAAATATGCGGATAGGCCGAGAAAGCAGTAGAACGTGATGTAAAAAAAAACAAAAAAGTTAAAGTGAATGACAGATTAACTTTAAGAGACCCGCCTCGGTGGCGTAGTTAGCTAGCGCGCTAGTCGTGTTGAGCTCGACTGCCAAGGACGGAGAGATCGAGGTTCGAATCTCGGTCGGGTGAACTGGTGGTGGTTTTTCCTAAATGGTTTCCAACTCTCCCTCCAAGCAAATGCGGGTTCACTTCCTCTAAATTCAGCCTTCCCAATTCCTAATCCATTAGCGTAATTAGTACTTAAGCGTATAACCCGAACGGGTAGTAAGACGCGGTGCTAAATAAATCAATAAACTTTAAAAGATCGGATGTTTGATAAAAAAAAATGTTCTCGCATGAACGTGGAGAGGTGTTGTGGCAAACCATCCCCAGTGGATCCGGTTAGATTCGAACCTCGACCTCACAATCCCCACAAACGCATGTAGCCACGGTTTTGTCATGGAGGGTACTCGGTAAAAAAGAATATTACTCGAGTGGTACTTGTTCCCTTCTTCTACAGATTACGTTAGTTTGTCCGGTGTACCCGACTTTTCCCAACTGGAGTTATTGTAAACATTAAGAGTGTGTAGGAAATATGCTCTGGAATATTTCATTACCAACATTAATATTAAAAATATAGGTTCATCAATACAAAATCGAATAATATTAATTATTTCTAGCGCGAGGTAATTACTAAATTCTACAATATGTCGGAGATTTCAAATCTTGATAAAGATATTACTCCATTACTAACAAATAAATTGTTATGAAACCAATGCTTAAGAAAAAGGGGAAAATTTCCTCACATAAAATAGTATTTTGTTTAATTTATTCCGTTATTCAGATGCCATGAAAAATAAAACGTACCAATAGAACCATGGCAATGTTATGGACTAGTTAGTTGGAAAGCTAACACATAGATGGCAGCATTTAACAAGTTGGACTGCCCCGCTCTCTTTGATAACTTTGGTGAACTAGTCTAGAGGCAGTCTACACTCGGTAGCTCAGCCAAAAATAATATTTACACGCCGTAAATTCAAAACTAATTATATTAAACGGTATATTTATATAATTTCCTGATGTTTGTATGTGTCTTTCCGCACCCTCCAAGAGCCTCTATATGACCTAAAATTCTGAAACATTTGCACAAGCAGTATACACCTTCCAAAATGTGGGTCGCGACCCCATGGAGTCACGTATCTGAATGTGAGGGTCACGAAAATGTTGGCAACTGTAAAAGGTTTCCCGGTGCACAGCGACCAAAGATTAATTCAAAATCAAACGCCTAATTAATCCTAGGTGTTTCTGGCAGCGCTCGCCCGTGTTACATTGTGTGACTTCACTGCAGCCTTAGTTCTGAACACACAACAAATTATAATATATTTATGTTGAAAGAAAAACTTGAACGTGTTGAACTTTTGTCGATGCCAAAGTTTTGTACCGTTTTATACGCTCACCCATTTCGAATAATAAGCAAATCAAAATGGCCACTCTAAATAAAGAGACGTTTGCATATTAGAATTTAGAACTTTCAACATTTTTTTTTACTATTTTGTGCCAAAAACAAAAAAAAAATTATTGTAACCCCTCCCATTTTGAGTAATTAGCATATCAAAGTGGTCACTCCAAGTTAATGCTGGAGTACTACTTTCGAATTTTGAACTTTTTTCCAGGCCAATGTTTTGTAACGTTTTGCACCTTCACCCATTTGAGTAATTAGCATATTAAAGTGACTACTCCAAATTAAGGGACGACTACAAATTTAGAATTTTGAACTTTTGTCAATGCCAACGTTTTGTACTAGTTTTGTACCCTTTGTACCACAAATAAAAAGTTTTGTACCCCCACACATTTTGAGTAACTAGCATATCAAAATAGCCACTCCAAATTAAGAGACGTTAAGAGATTTAAAATTTTGAACTTTTATTGATGCCAGCGTTTTGTACTAGTTTTGTACCACAAATATAAAGTTTTGTAATTGTACCTACACTCAATTTGAGTAACTAGCATACCAAAACGGTCACTCCAAGCTAATGCAGGAGTAGAAATTTCGAATTTTGAACTTTTTTCGATGCCAACTTTTGTACCGTTTGTACCACAAATAAAAAGTTTGTTTTACCCCAACCCATCTTGAGTAATTATCACAACAACGCGGTCACTCAATTATCATAAGAAATTAAAGCGAGATTATTCCAAATATCTTGGAGGGGCATCTCTATAGGAAAGATTTCTAGGTGAGAAACGCGTTAAATGGCATATGCCTATTTAAAAAAAATTAAGGCGAAGACAACTTATAGCTTCTAGAGTGATCAATTTTGCAAAAATAATTGCTAAAGGAGAGCCACTTTAAATAGTCTATAAAAACTATCTGATTTTTAAAAATTGAAGAGGACTACTATCTAAAACATACATAAGATCAAATATGAATGAGAAACTATTAAATGGCTTTAAACATAAATCTAACATTGTAAGTAACTCTTATGTTTAATACCTCCCTATGAAAATGATTTGGATCCTGCCCTGAGGTAGTATACTAATTAAATTAAACTTTATAAACCTTGATTAATCTGTCGAGACATTATATGCTACAAAGCGGTACAGATCTAGTAAAAAACGTTGGCATTGAAAATGTTCAAAATTGTAAAGATCTAGTTGTCCCTTCTAATAAAAAAAAACTCTTCTCCCTTTATACTACACAACAAAAGGTAATGCCGAGATGATTAAAATTATATATATTGGGCGCCACTCCTAGAAACTAGGAGACAAAAAAATTAATTAGTAAAAAATACCTTTGACTCGACTAACTCTGACAGTGGCACGACGATGCATAACACTCGAGACCATTGGGTGTGCTCGGGAACGTTTTCTGGATGAAGCAATGTTAATAATAATAATAATAATAATAATAATAATAATAATAATAATAACACTACCTTACCAACAACAATGATGTGCTGTAAATCTCTACTAGAGTTGAAGGAAAATATTTAAAATAAAACATTAACAATAATTGAAATAAAAATGGATCAGTGAATGAACTGTGCTAATTCAAATGACAATAATAAAAAAAACGCTATTGAACTTTTTGGGGGTTGTAAAGGCTGGGACACACAGAACGCTAAGATTTGCTCTGTTAACTTTTTAGAAAAATAGCGGACCATACATTTTAATGTTGGTTCACACAGAAAGCTAAAGGTGCGTTTAGACGGGCCATATTTTACTGCAATGTGTTGCTGCAATTATGTAACCGGTATGTGGCTGACAATATTGCAGCCATGTATCGAAATATCACCGTATGGCCCGGAAATGTAGCCGGTATTTGTTGACTATTGCAGTTACAGTAGCCCCGTGGTTTCTTTGGTGCTGACTGACAACTCACAGCTGACTTCTGACAGTCAACATTTGGGTATATACCTAAATTTTGACTGTCAGAAGTGGAAGCTGCAAATCACATGTTTTTGCAGGTCATATGGTTCGGCGTAGGGATACATAATTTGGTCTGGTAACTTTTCAGCTGTGAGCCGTCAGACAGCACCAAAGAAGTAATGGGGCTACTGTAGTTGCTCGTGTGTTTCTCGGGTTGTCCACCTCCGTTGGAAAACGTTTTGAATGGCTCAGACATGTCTATGTCTATCTCCCTCTCTGACAAGAACCTCTCTCCCCCTCAGCGCTGCTCGACCCTCCATTCGCTGAGCAGTTCAAAGCTACTACACGTCCTTTGTTTGTGTTGTGATTTTATCTTTTATTGTGATTATAACAATGATTTATGCCAATTATATTTAATAAAAGCTCTAAAATAACTTTTTGACATACTTGTAAAAAGATTTAGTGGATAATCGTCTGGTATTAATTCCAAGATTTAATAAATCCTTGAGGAATTCTAATTATCATGGTGGCGCAACCAAAATCATTGACGCAAAGCGTGTTGCAAAGATTTCTTCGTCATCCTTCACTTCTCTGAAGGGGAACAAGTTCCGCTCCAATGAACTCATTCCCAAGATTGCATAGCAATGTCTATTTCACTAGCTCACGGAAACTTTGAAGGTTCAAATCTAGGTTGGGTTAAAGTTTCTCCACGCGGGGTGAAAGCAAATAATAATTTGTAAGGATCCCCATCATGAGGGTAAGGAGGAAGGGGTGGGTGGGTTTAGGGGGTCCATTCACCCTCCCCCGTAGTTTTCCAGAGTTTTTAATATGAAGCTTAGAAATGATTTTGTATCAAACTCCAAATAACTTATAGAATCATTCATTTTTAAAATAGCTTTTGGAGGCAATTCATTTTCAAAAAAATTCTAGGTGAATATCCCTCTAAATGGGGGAGCAGGTAAACTGATCAACAAAATAGTAGTCAAACAAATACACATTGCGCAATACACAAAATGGAATGAAAGGGGATGTGAAAAAAGGCCAGTTTTTGCAGTTTTTATGTCAAAACTTTTTTTTGCCAAAATAAATAAAATATTGCTCTAATACAAACATAGAGTTTAATTTTCTTCATGTGTTAATTTCAACAGTTATTGAATATCAATCATGAGCATAGCGGCATTAGATAAGAAACTTTTTGAATGAAGAGAAAAAGTTCTCATTAAATTCCAGGACACCCTTGACAAATCTTCAAGAAACAATGAGGTCACCACGTAGAGAAAATAAAAACTTTTATGTTTGTATTGTATCGATTTTTTATTTATTTTAACCAAAAAATTGTTTTGCAATACAAACTGCAAAAACACTGGCTTTTCTCTCATCCCCTTCCATACCACCTTAATGTTACTTTCAGTAGAAAATCTGATCACATTATTTCCATTATCATTAATTAGTGAAAAGTATTTATTCACATTAGTCTTTAATTTCATATCTGCTAAACAGTCATGGGTTTCATCAGCTGTCTTTGTAAGAGAAAGGTGAACAGAAGATCCCGGGTTGTGAATATTTCTCTTGATGAGAGCTAAATCGTCAGATGTTAACGTTTTTACATCATCAGCCCTCAGTTCCACATGCAATAATTTAGAAAGTTTTGTACAGATGTAATCTTCTGCTTTAAGTTTCAATGTTTCATTTTTTATATATATATTTTTCCATTGGGTCGATTATTGCTTAGTTTAAAGAATGACATGCAGTCCTTTTCGCAACAACTCCAATGTTGTATGTCATTTGCAAGATGTTTGTGAAATCAAAATTTAGATCCATCAATTAAATACAAAATGTTTCCTTTCTCACTTCACATGCATTCCATAGCAAACAAAATACTACAATAGACTAATAATTTCAAACTATAGATACACAGATCAGTTTTATTAGTTCTTATACAGTAAACATAGCTGTAAATAATGTTCCACTGTAAACCATTCATAATTGGACAATGAAGAAAGAGAGAGTAAATAGTCTTGATCTTATACAGTTATATCATTTCAAATTGTAGTGAAGCAGACCACAACAAAGAAAACATTATCGGTGAATAATATAATCACATAATACATAGTACAACTATAAATAAACAATATAAAAATGTATTAAAATAATTTTATATAATGAGTGAGTTAAATATAATTTGTTTACATTTAATACAGGGTGGAGTTAACACCACCTAGTGAAAATGGCGGGACAGAATTTACACTGGAGCTTAGCGTCATATAATCTTCGGTAAAGAATCTAAGCCAACTTTGTAGACAGGGGTGTTAGTGTTTTTTTAGCACTAAGTCTTACTGACCTTTCGGGGTATATGCTTATGTACTAATTAGACTAATGGTTTTAAGTATGGGGAAGGTTATTTTTAGAGAAAGTGGGAACACCATTTTGGAAATGCTGCTTTCAGTACACCCGACTGAGAGTCGAACCTCTATCACCATGACATCGGTAGTCTAGTCTACTGCGAATTTTTGTTTTGCCGTGCAAAACTTTTAATTTCTAATGTGATTTATCTGCTTTATTTGATAGGTTTGGGTGTAGTATGCGTGTATAGAATTAATAAATTTATATTTAGGTTATACAGTATACCTAATTATGATGTAAAATTAATGTTATATAAATAAACAAATGCTAAAAAAAATATCTTCCCAGCTCTAATAGTAATTGGACAAGTTAGAGTTCCAAAGTCTTCAGGATAATGTTTAGTTTTCCACGTAGTGAGGAGTTTAAACCAACTTGCGATTTACTTGAGAGATATTAGTTTGGTTAAATGACCTGGTCTCTGCCAGGCAGACATTATGTGTTCTTCTACTCAATGTTTCTACAATTGATATATTCAAAACAAGAAATTTCATGAACGACATTTAATCTATAATTTCGCAATGATCAATTTGGTCCCATTTAATTCAATTAACGAGTAGTTCTGGACTAAAAAACGAAATTAATTCTTAATAATGTTGTGTATTATAAAATTAGATAAAAAAACAATTATTGGGGTACCAAAATAACAGTATTTAGATATGGTTAAAAAGTAAGTAATTTTACCACTTTTAAAACTGCTTGTACATTACAAATTATTTGTATTTAACATTATTATAGATTTTCACTGTGAACACCTCATATACATGTCTGGTTATAGTAAATTTCAAATCCATACATTAATCAAGTTGGCTTAGCTATGGTAGGGGAAAAGCATAAAATAGCAAGTTATAGATATAACTTCTCACCTATGATAGTTTGAATTAATTGAATCAGTATTTATAGGTTATAATTATACATTTGTTAAAACAATGCAATACAATTTTGATGGTTGAATGATCTTAAAGAATGAAGAACAGTTTCACCAAATGTATGTGGCTAAATGAGTGAGCCTTGTCTAGTTTTTAATAAACTTGGGCTACCATAGATTATGATCCATCCATACTTTTTATTTAATTTGCTTCTTAAAACCTGTTTTTGGATATCCAATTATTTACAGTGATGGAGTCATGATTAGGAAGATAGAATTTGGCAAAAGTGTACCAACTTTTGTATGGCGGGAGAGTGAGAAATCATTGATTAAAATCACCCTCAAAACATCCAGCTCTAGTTCAAACGAAAACCTCCTTGTCACTGACAAACCAGACAAGATGAGACTGGTGCCTTTGTCTGTATCCCTACTGCTCTAGGTAAGAATGTCAAACCATTTTCGACTTGAAGCACTGTTTCCAACATCCTAATGCACAATTAAGTACTCAAGTTTGAGAATCAGTGTATAAATCTGAAAAATGTATTTGAAAGTTGATGGAATACAAGGCTAAAGACAAACGTAATATATTCTAATTGGGTCTAACAGAAAATTCTCAAATTAAGCGAAGTGGAAACTTCAAGGATGTCCGACAAGACAGCCATCACTAGTAAACAAATAAAAAACAAAGAAGTTGTAGTTTCAAGGTTTACGATAATACACGTGAGAGATAATTAGCTTAAACCTATTTTAATGTCGAACAAAATTAAAAAGATCAGGTAAGCAAGACATATTAAAAAATTTAATCATTTTTGAAAGAACGTTTAGAATTTCTAAGTAGTTTTTAATCTATTAAACTTAAATTTAGTCTATAATACCTTCAGAAAAATTATATTTAGGAATGGCATCTGTTTCCAAAGAACTTAACTTATCAAACCTAAATTTAGGCCATAGGGCATTAAAATATTAAATTTAGGAAAATTATATATTTTCAAAGAATAATGGGCCTTGCCAGCTAAATAGCTCTCATATGTCAAAAATAATTTCAAATATTCTAGTACTATGAAATTTAGAATGTTTTTATTTATTTGAGGTATTTCTGAACCGAATGGTTATATCAGCATACGAGAATTTCTATGAGAGAGAGCTAAACGGCCTTTCAATTTTGATGGAAAAGATATTTTCACATAATTTCCAGGGTTCTTTTACATGCCACAACTAACATGGGATCGTCGGCTTTACATTTCCTCTGAAGAAAGTTGTGCTACGGATTTTTATCGCTAAAGAAAAATCCGCCAACTCTGGTTGGGTTTGAACATATGTACATCGGGTCCTGAAGTGAGCGCCTTATTCCACGACCTTGATTAAATTTGGAGAGAAAAACTCCAGTAAACAAGAAGCCCTCTCTCACCCTTTCCCCCACAAATTTAATCCCAAGTAAGATAGATAGTCCTTATAAAATAATTACTTAAAAAATCTATTTTGTAGTGTTAAGATGGAATTTGTGTGAGCTATTTTTCAGATAATACGGTGGAGAGCAAGGGTTGTGGTGGGAAATATTGCAGTTGCTAAGTTTATCAAAAGGCATTGCTAACTTTTACAGTTACTAGTATTATTTAATAGCATTGTTTTGAAAAAAGAGGGGGTAGGAAATGATGTGGTGGTAAAAAAAAATCTGAATTACTTGTCCTGTGAGTAAAGTGGGAGGCATGAGCAAAGGACAGTAGTGATAGCCTAGCATATCATAATATATTATAAACTAGCATAGATTGGTCAAATACCAAGAACATATTAATAGTAGTAGCACTTTTCACAAAGCCGCATTGCCACCCATTTTCAATACCACACACATCAAATCGAGGACTCAAATTTTTTTAAAAATCAATTTTAGATTTTAAACTTTGGATAATGCTATCAGAATTTTGTGCCATTGAAAGGTCTTGATAAACACTAAAAATGAGTAGGCCTTAATTAGTATATTATAATGGTGACTCCATAATATTTCATACCACTTTTGAATTTTAAAAGCATAATATTATTTTCATATGTGTATATATATTTTAAATGCAAAAACTATGTGTCACAGAATAAAACACAGTATTTATGTAATAAAAAAGTTAACATTATACTAAAAAAAATGCCTGACAATATTAGAATTTTTCAAAATACTACTTTCACCAAAAGGTTTCGGCTTATTCTTTAGACTACTCGCCCACCTATATGTGAATTTAGATTAAATGTATCCACTTTTGGGTGAAAAACGAGTGGAGAGATATTTAAAAAAAATCATCTCGGTATACTTTATCAGGATTACAATCACGAGCTACTCGTAACTTACAGGCAAGGCGAGACTAATACCTTTTTCTGAAGGCCCAGTGATTACAGTTGGACAAAAAAAATATCACAGAATACTTCTTTAAACATTTAGGAACCAGGTGAATTAAAATTTGCAGCCATTTGTTTCAGGTTTTTCCTATTTTTTATTCACATATTCACTGCCAAATTTTTTGGGGCATTATGGGTATAAAGTAGCCTTCCTCCTACCCTTGGACTCAGAATCTAGACAATTTGGTTTACTACAAGTACGGCCAGTGGAACCGTGTGTGTATTTGTATTTGTTTGTGTAAGAGAGAGGATTGGTAAAAAAAAATGTTCTTTTGAAGGGATTGACCCATTAAGCCAAAAGAAGTCCAGGAGCCTTTTCCCTGTAAGTGTTTGGAAATTGACTGACCCTAAAAGCTATTTAGAGTGTTCCTTAAAGGTTTTTTAAAAAATATTATACTCCTATATTTAAATGAATATCAAGTGAACAATTATAATCCAAACAATATAATAATTTATATATTGCTTATAAATGCAGTCATGTACAATACGATTATCCTGAAAGGTATAGGGTACACCCAGCACCCGCACAAATACAACCTGCAACAACTTTAATATCTATTTCCATGTTTTGTTCGTTTCAAAGCTTTGGCTCGATATTATGCATTTGACATTAAAATATAAGCACATTTATGTAACTTAGTATTTATTTTTCATGAACTACACATACATTGCTAAGATTACAACTTAATGGACTATGATCAATTTGTTCTTACATTTTCAATTTGCGATGTGAGATGTCCAGAAGCAGAATCAGATTGTAAAATTAGCAAATATCCAACACCATTATCTCCTCTTTGTATAGAAATAGCACTCATAATAAGATTTAAAATGCTAATTTACATCTCTAATGTAGTATCCAGGTAAAAAGAATTACAACCATATTTGTATAAAATTTTCACTTCAACACTTTGTATCATACATATACTTTCGTAGGCCTGACAGAAAAGAAGCTATCGGTGAGAACTCAGATTAGGAATGTAAGAATAGTTTTTTTTAATGCAAACATATTTTTTATTAGCCTACTAACCATATGTAAGGATACTCTCCAACAAAATGTACAACTGCAGATTACATGACTTTACATATATGAAAGTAAATAAGAATTCGGCAGAGCAGTAACAATTATAAAAGTTAGTAAAACTTTCATATATTCAAACAAAAAGTGTTGTGACCTGCACCTGCCACTTTCAATACATATAAATTGTTATTAATATATAACAATAATATTATAACATATTATCAATGTAAGAATAGTAAAATTATGTTTTCTAAAGCAGTGGTTCCCAACCATCAGTAATATGACCCATAAGATTATTTATTTTGTATACAACGATTTGGGGGCCAACTCAATTTTTTTCCATACAAGTCCTAAATTGGGTTGAATATCCATTCTAGAGTTTATTTAACAAATAATTCCAGTTTGTAAATTTTTGGGCTTCAATTTTGTCGATTGTGATAAGTACAAAATAGTCATATCAGGTTTTAAATAAATCAATGGAGTGATAATTTCATGTTCAATTTAATTTTATACTTGAGCAAAACAGCAAATAAATAAAACAATTACTATTTAAGTTTTATTGGTCTGGATTGAATCTCCCACTAATTTAAGCCTAAGCTTGTTTGATCCAAGAATAAAACAAAGAAAAATTTTTAGTAGGAGTTTAAATTTTATTCCTACAAAAAAGAATAATAGTTTTCCTAAGCCATTCTAAACTATGGCTATAATAATTAAGAATTTCCTGCCCAGTTAGCCAATGGGTTAATGTTAGTCTCATTTAGTCTGGTTTGCTAGTGAGGAGGAGGTTAAGGTTCTAATCTTGACCAGGATAAATGAAAGGATTTTTCCTAAATAATTCCTCACCTTCCCTTCACGAAAATGTGGGTAAGACACATTTCCTCTTAAATCTACATTTCACAAACCCACCTTATTAAGTAAAAAAAGTTACTGACCACTGCACTGCCACTGGGTACACGGAAATTTGTTTCGACTTCCCTACTTCATGCCAGTAAATTTAATTTCAGTTTATCTCAATACGTGTGAGACTAGACCAGCTTAAAACAACAAAGATATTCACACTATAACTCCCAATCATTCATACTTTTTTTTAATAAAAACTAGTGAAACTGTTTTGCCAAGAAGATGATGTAAGAATGTAAAAACTGCAACTATTTTCAAGGTTGTAACTGTCAGAAATGTTTTGCAAACTTTAGTACAAGAAAGGGATTTCAATCTATTGTGGGAGTTTTTGTTTTAATCTTACTGTTTTCTTCTTAAAATTATTAATTGATCAAATGTTAGGTTGTTTTATAAATCAATAGCTTAAGTAGGCCTACCTTGCATTTCCCAAAAAAAATATTCTTAGTTTAATGATTGTAATTAATTTAAACATATGTTTCGTGCATCGCTCATGACAGACAAACAAACTTTTTACTTGAATAAAATGTATTTTCTTCCAATTAGGTATATGATTAAGTAAACAAAATACAATTAATATTTTTTAATTCCGGCAATGTACTTTTTTCTTTATTTGAGTTATTTAACGTGCACTTTATGAACTGACTGATTATATCAGCACACAAGAATTACTATGAGCGAGAGCAAAAGAGCTTATTAATTTTGCTGAGAAAAATATTTTCACATATCTCCCAGAGTTATTTTTCATGCCACAATCGGCATACCAGGACCGACAGATTTGCTTCCCCTTTGAAAGAAATTGTGCTACAAATTTTTATTGCTTAGGAAAAAAACAATCAACTAAACCAAAAATGTTCACTACTTATTTTTAAAATATAAGCCTTCTGCACGAGGTATGTATTGAGCAAAGCTCATGTCAGACATGCAAACTTTTAGTTTTATTAATATAGATAAGTTTTTAACATATTTCGTTTTAAAATTGTTTTGTTTAGTTAATTAATGCAATAATTTATTAAAAACTTCTTAACAACTGAGTAAGTAATACATTATTTACAGTAATAATAGCCTTACAGTGTTGTTGCACTAATAAACAAGTGAATCTTATTTGATAAGACAGGGCAAATGGTCAATTTTATTGAAATTAGTTTATATCCTTTTTGAATTCAAATGTTGGTAAATTTAGTTTACATTTATGTTTTGTAGTGTTTTTTAGCGCCACATCTTACAGCTAGTAGAAATTGTATGCCACCATTTCTTTGTTCAAAGTTAATTTATAGAATAAGCTTTAAAATGTGTTGATAATAAAAACACTTTCCACTATGGCTCGTCTTAAAAAAATTGATTGAGTTGTGGTATTAAAGATTGAGGTAAGCTTAGTATTTAAATTTAAAATAAGGGAATTTGTATTACTGTACATACATATATTTGTTATCAGTTTCTTGTGGGAATATAAGCAATATTTATTCAAACAAACTGTACAACTATCCAAATTAATATCTAGTGCCACTCATTTATTTTAGAAGAGTACTTTGTTCAATGTTTAGTGTTTCTTCTTCTTCTTTGGTTTCCTAACTTATAGAGGACTTATGTTGTGATGTAATAATAAATATAAATAAATATAAAAATATATATTTTATCTTTTAGAAGATAAGGCTTTATGAAAGCATTACCCTGCGATAGGTTTACCACCTTATTGCAAACCGTTGAACTACTGTAAGGGGTATAATCTCTTCCTACTATTATTATCATTATTATTATCACCTTACTAACCATTACTAACCATTTAGATTATATGCACTTATGCTAATGGGTAATGGAAAGGTGATTGTATGATGAAATGGGGGTACAGTTTATTTTTTATTATTATTATTATTATTATTATTATTATTATTATTAGTACCACGTTTTAATACCCTTCTGGGTTATACGCACTTAGGTTGTACACACTTATGCTAATGTGTAATGGTAGGGTGATTGTGAGATGAAATGGAGGACCTACAGTTTAACGTGGAATCCGAACAACGGTGGAGGCCTGCATTCCATACATTCACAAGTTGTGATTAATACACATCTTGTCAGAGGTGAAGGAAGGGTTTGGCATCAGGTAAATTTGTGCCGGGATCGAGGATTGAGCCCCGTACACCCGGCACAGAAGTCTGACACCTTTCTCCTAGACCACCAGGTCACTCAATCTCCCACTTCTCATATATTTAAATATAAATACTTTAAACAAAAATTGTACCAAAAATATATATATAGAAAGATATGTAATTTAAAGATCTGTCAAATATATTTTAATTTAAAATAACAAATGTATTCAAATAATTTGTTTGTGTTATTATTTTTAAACTCAAATTCCAATGATAATTTATTGTGTTATTATTTCTTGACTCAAAATTTGGCTTTAAAACTTGTATTTTAACCTTTAATTGATGACTAACAATAAAGTTTTAAATAATTATCCTTATTGTAATATTCTTTATTTAAATATGATTTTGAATAACACAGTTAAAAGTAGAAAGGAAATATTCAAAATAATTTGGGTCTATGGCTATTTTAATATCTTGGTTCTAAGATTAGCCTGTATTTTCAAAAGGGCCATTCACGCTATTAATATGAGATTCCAAATACGTATTATATTTATAGTTGAAAATTTTTCACTACTCCTAAATACTATTAAGTATGCCTATGCCAAAGGAGAGCCAGCCTTTAAAGCGAAAAAAAAAAATCTACCGATGGTAAAACAACCCATCAAAGATAGGATTCCTTTGGCGCGTCTTGCGACCGCAGACGTGGAATGGTGTGAGGCATACACGGGATACAATGTTTCCCTAGATACGTCTCTTGGTCGCCAGTCGTGGGTAATTTTATGTGTAGTACAGAGTGTTTCTCATTTATCAGAGTTATTCAATTGTGTTTTATTTAATGTTCCATGTTATTTTGTTTTTTAGAATAGTGTGGATGAAATATACTAACTTGATCGATCAACTATTCCTGAGATCTCTTTTCATTTGTTGTCCTTTACATGTTGGTCCCTGTACACTGGCAAAATATGTCAAAAATTTATGGGTGCTTTTCCACTCCCACAATTAAATTTTCATCTTCTTCTTTGGAGAAATCTTGGATCATTTTCAAAACCAGAACAATCAAACTTAAAACTGTGACACGGACTGAGAAACCCCTCTGCCCTTAATATTTAAATGTCCCTAAATTGAAAGCCTAATCTTAATTATTATCACTGTAAGCTTAGACCGACTGAGACCTAAGATCTCCTCTAGTAGCGCAGTTCCTTTGAACCATTTTTTCTTTTATGTAGTTGTTGTAAACAACTATTTATTTCCTGTGTCGGCAATCAATTATGACAAAACCAATTGTAACTGTGCCGAAACATACACTTGCTCAGTGGTGCGTCTTCGTCCACACGGCCCTTGAAGCAGTGTGGACGCAGACGCAATGTAGAAACGCTGGACACGCACTCTGGCCACCGGTCGCAGTCACCTCAAAGGAACTGGCTACATAACAAACTATGGAAACCAGTCCAATCACTAGTCGCAGACACGAGATGCATTGTCAACCTATTCAGAAATAATCATTATTTTCTTTGTAATAATAGGCCTATATTATCAATATAAAGTGTTATTAAACAGTTCTAATAATAATTCACTAAAAATTACTATATAATTGGGATTTTCATAATTTATTGAAAAAACAAAATAATATATTAATAAAACTATTATTGTTTTTGTTTTGTAGTTGTGGAAACAAGTTATATTATATAAAATAATAAATTAAAAATTATTATATTCACATTTGTATCTTGTTATAACTGGTCACCAAAATTAATAAACGTGTTTTTATAAGTTAGAGAAAGCCATACAAAATATTAGTCTTCAAATAAATTTTTTATTTTGTAATGCATGACCACAACTGACAAAATGGTTTGTATGATATCATCAACCACCTTTGTTTCGGCTAGTTCGCCATCTTGATCCATGAAGAGTCACCTCGTTTCTTTAATTTATATACTCTTTATATCATTCTATTTGGTAACCACACCACACTATCGTTTTGTTTATTTCATGGTACAAACTTTTGCTGTTGTCGGTTTATAAAAACTTCCCATAGTGATGTCATCCTCCTCCTTTGTTCGAACAGGGAAGTCCCGATAAAGAAAGAACAATCATCTTCGCCCTGTGCTGAAAACTTTACTCGTGTGGACGTTGAAAATGCTTAAAATTAGACTTTATTATCAAATGTATTGCATAATTAGTTTGCATGGCTATAGTTTGTTTGATTTGTAGCATCACCTGCTTATAATCATACTACCTATTTCCAAATTCTTACAGTAAAGTCAGGCAGTCATTCTATTACCTAAACCATTAGCCTGTTATATTTATTTTATAACAACACTGGATGCCCTATAATTGGCACAGTTATAGTCAGTAGCAGATCTACAAATTTATGACAGGGTGGGGGATCAAAGTGACTGTTTGCATTTAGCGTTGGGCGAAGGTAATGAGGATCGAGGAGGGAGAGTTCTAATGTTTTCAAAGAAACCAATAGTTCAAACAACTAAAATCATTGAAAGAAAGTCAAGCATTTTTTTTTTGTAAAAATTAAACAGAATATTAGATATTAATAAAAGGTGGTGTAGGAGTGGTGGAGAGAAAAGAGGTGGAGGAGATATATTGTTCATAAGAGGAAATGATTAAGGGTGTAGATTAACTAGCCTAATTTACTTAAAAAATAAAATTATAAATGACCTACTATATTAAAACCAACAGCAGTGGTCGAGCAGACTCAAACGTCAGAGATGTGTTGCACTCGGTCGATGTTTCCAAGAAGAAAATTTGGATTCCAGCTAGATCTATTGGGGAAAATTTAATACCGTACATAATTTTCTTAATTTCTTTCCAGAATAGTATTGATACAATGCTCGTAAGATAACCTACTCTTCTCCTCCCTAGAATACAACTTTTATTTTAGCACCGTGTCTTACTACCTGTTCGGGTTATACACTTAGGTATTAATAAGTGATTTTTTTTATGGCTGTATAAGGTTATATCTATAGGTGTACCCAGATTTGTGTGAAGGGAGAGTGGAAAACAATGTTATAAAATAAAAACCTCAGTACACCCAACAGATTCAAACCTTGATCTTCCTGTCTTCGGCAGTTTAGTCTACTCTGAGAGTGACACCTTAGACCATGCGGCCCACTGAAGTAGCTTAAATTCAACTGGTTATAATGTAGGCCTACTTAATCTTTTATAAGCCACATCTATATCAATATAAGTTATAATATATTCATTCGTCAAGTCATGTAATCAGATTTCGCTTTTGACAAATGGTATCAACACCTACAAGATAGCATTTAGAATAAAGGGTAGCCAAATGTCAGTCTATCAATGTTTAATAGATGTCACTAGTCTCGGCCTCTTTGTGTAATATTCTCCATGTGATTAGTCTACAATAATATTAGTAGATACCAATAAAAATTTGCAAACATATTTTCATAATACTCACCCATCACAGAACCTGCTATGATCCCATAGCCCAGGGCCTTGCTGAGCGCCAATTTCAAACATGGTACTGAAAAATATAGACATTTTGTATTTAATTAAAATATATCAGTTTTTTTTGTAACTGATATATTTACTAAAATAAGTTATAATGAACTGTAGTTTTTTGAGATTAAAACTTTGCTTTAATTTAAATCAGTCGAAAAACTTACTAAGCAATGTCAGAAAATATGGATTTTTGACACTTGTTAGAATCTAAATAATACACTTTCACATACACTCCTAAACACCAAACAAATATATGAGGGTTTTTTTCAATCTAATATCAACTTGTACAAAATGATTGAAAATAAAGTTTCTAATCAAGTCATTCGTGCATACTTTAAGTTACTGTATGCATGGTAGCATTCATTTAAATTCATTAAAACTGAATACTTACCTTTGTTTTGACTCTAAATGTAAAACACATTAATAATACTGTTTAAACTATATATACAGCCTTGTTTACTACATCATATAATAAAACACAAAGTTAGTGTAAATAAATTAATAAGATATTATTTTAAATTAGGTACAGTAGCCTCATGGCTTCTTTGGTGCTGACTGACAGCTAACAGCTGACTTCTGACAGTCAACATTTAGGTATATACCTAAATTTTGACTGCCAAAAGTGACAGCTGCAAAACACATGTTTTTGCAGATCATATGGTTCGGCGTAGGGATACATAATTTGGTCTGGTAGCTTTTCAAAGCCATCAGCTGTCAGTCAGCACCAAAGAAGTCATGGAGCTACTGTAGGTACCATATAGAGGGCTTGCCACTATAGGATAGGATAATGTACATAAAGTCTTAACGGGACTAAGATTGCGATGAAAGTTAAACTTTTAATAAGCAATCAATAAAATAGTTTTAGAATATTAAAATTAAATGATTAACAGTGGAGTCAAAAAGATGAATTAATAAACTAGGCCTATGATGCTAGTTTTAATGTTACATTTAAGTCTTGATACCATGCATTAGTCCAACTGTAATTTTATAATTACATTTATACCTAATAATTAGTCAGGTAGATCATACCGGTACTTCTATAAAGTTTATTACTGATGACATGTGGCCATATGGAGGTTTATGTTTTAATTTTAGTTTATAAATTTTATAAATATACAATTTAATTATACCGGCAGATTACATAATTACTTTAGAGATATCACGTTTAAACATAAGTAAATATAATAACAAATTTCTAAGAAAGACCTATTGTAATTTATAACCATAGCCTACGTGTACACTTCTGAAAAGGTTGGATCATAACCTTTCTAGAGTAGTATTTAAAATTAATGCAAAATCTCTAAATTACTACTGTATTTACATACGTATTTTTAATTGGAATACTACCATGTAAAAAGTTGAAGTCAATGAAAAACACGTCATAACATTCTTCTGAGAGTAGCAGCAGAACAAGTGACCTAAACAAATCCGCCATCATTAAAAGTAAGCAGAAGATAAATGAAATAAATCAGGCAGAAAAGCTCCACATCCACAACAAACTAAGTCTTTAGCCAACATAAGAAAACAAAATTACACCAGGGGAGAACTTGGTTCTAAAAGTTCTTATAGACTACGCTGGTATAGGTCGCATATACAGCAACAATGCACGAGTATAGATTTTAATGTCTTATAGATAGGACCAAAGCACAAAAAAAAGTTAAAGTCTCATTATAAATCTGCGAAAGTTATATATATATAGCCCTCCAGTACACGTGTAGTGGAATGTGAGTCCTCAAAACCGTATTTTTATTGCAATTCGCTAGTAAAACCGATTTGAGAGCTGGTATCTTCATCTATTCATTGCCTTTCTGAAGATCATGGCAGAAACCGAGATTACCTCGTGTTTGTTTGATATTAGCAGTGATACTTTGTTTTAAACCCTGGACTGTAACTTTATGTACGCGCGCATTTGACATTTAATTATTGGAACTGTGATCCGTGCTTCTGAATTTACACTTAAAGTAAGTTTTATTGTATTGTTTATTATTGTTGACCCTAATTTTTATGAGAAATATATTTTCTCAATTTTTTAAAGATTTTATCTCAATTTTTGCTTCATTATCGGTAGTTTTTGAAACTATACCGCCTCAAAAAGTAGCTTTAAATAAGTTATACACATTTATTGTGAGTGGGTTGTGTATGCGATGTATGTATGTATTTCCGCACACGCACACATACACGTGTGTGTTTGGTCTTGTTTGTTCTTATCTTAAGATATACGGGTCTGGCTACTATTTAGTTTCAATTATCAGACATTGAAGTTGAATAGTGCACGCGCCATTTAAATTTTGAAGAAAAGTCTGAATTGAACTTCCATGTTGGCATTTTATTGCTATACAGTAGCTATTTTATACCGAAAAAGGTAACTAGTTAATAAAAATAATGGCTCACAACAAATTATATATGCGTGTAAAACCATTGCATGTGTCCGCGTGCGCTGGAGGGTTAAGAATAATATTCATAAACCTGGTTCTTCTGGAAATACTGAGAAAACTATATTTAAAGTTATATTTAAAAATAAATTAACATTAAAGTTACATTTAATAAGTGTGATATAATTCTTCTAGAAATCCCAAGAAAATTAACTTTAAAGTTAAATTTGACTCGAAACTAGTCCTCCAAGATCACCAACTTAAGGTGCCACAATTTATATGTATTTTGAATCTGCTGACATGAGCACACTTGGGAATTATAGTACTAAGTGCCTATAACAAGTAACAACCCAACCTAGGTGTGGAAGCTGGTTCCTCTGGAATTTTCAAGAAAATCAACTCAAAAGTTATGTTTAACTCAAAACTAGCCGTCTAAGATCACCAACTTTAAGGTGCCATAATTTCTTTATTTGAGTCTGTGGCATGAGCACACTTGGTGGGGGATTGTAGTACTAGTACCTACAATATCCCTACATTGGTGTGGGACTTGTTTCTTCTGACATTTTTTTTATTAGAAATCTTACTTCAATTTTACACTATATTAGCTCTATAAAATCATCAAATTTAAGGTGACATAATGTATATATTTGAATCTGTGACATTAGCACAAATGGTGGGGATTGTAATATTAGGATCCCAAAAACATCTGGAAATTTTGAGAAAATTAATTTCAAAAAACACTATTAACTGGAGCTTTACAATTTATGGGGCAACAAGCAACCAGCATCACATTCATTTACCCAAAGGTTATTATTATTCTGATGCTATCTCAACTATCATGAATGATGGTAAAATATTTATTGCATCAAATTTAAGGTATCAATATGCTGAACAATTTTGCCAGATCCAAAATGTAAATAAAAACCACGAAATAATCAGATGAAAATTAGAATGTTCAAGCTTCAAACAATTAATTTAGAAGGAAATTAATATTTTTAGACTGGCATTAATAATTGAAAATAGTTTACGCTTTGCAAGATTATGATTATAATTGGGTGTTTATAAATTAAAAACTGAATAAACACCCACCACAAAAACAGTTTTAATGCATTTTCTATTTAATATTCTAATGGAGATAAGTACATTAGCTCCATTCTGTTCTTATCAACCCCCCCNCCCCCCCCCCCATTAAGTATGTCTGGTTAGATATGGAAGGGGTTAAGAATCGACATTCCCATCGTGTGAACTTTGAAATGCTATCTGTAAGCGATAAATAAATGCAAATGGTGGTTAGGTCTATTTAGCCTCTGAGCCCTTGGGAGTGAGTGACAGCTACACCTAATTTCATTGCCGAGGTAACTGCATGCTTACTATTGAGCAACAACATTGTCATTCTTTTATTTTCTGTGATCAGTATTCCTTCGAATGTATTTCAAATTTGGCAATACTGGGCTGTCAACGTTGCCAGTACCGGAGTTGGTGCTTCTTCCTCCAGCACAGTTGTAAAGTTAGAGTTTTCTGAATCTCGTGTTCCTAACAGCTAGCCCATAAACCTTCACTAAATAAACACTTATTAGTACTGTGTAGAATATTTTTTATTGAGCATGTTAAGATTTTGTGTGTGTGTGTTGATTGTGTGGGTTTTTTTGCCGTAAGGTTGTGAAATTATAGTTTTAGGTGTATATTAATTAATTCATCTATTTGAATAATATTGTATTGTTAGCAGTTAAAATATTACAAAAATGATAGAATCCCCAACAAACAATTACATTCCGAGAGGAAAATACTAAGTAGTAAAGAAAGGGCAATAGTGTTAAAAGAGTCTACACCTATTTTCGTAAAGACGGAACTTGTTCAGTAACTCAAGTTGTAATGCATATTGTTTGTATATTAATTATTAGGAAAAAAAGCTTTATACATAAAATATTTTAAGCCTAATTACATGGAGAATAGAGAAACCTTAGTAAACTTCAATCTTGAAAAAAATAAGATTGTGAAAATAGTTAATGTTTCTATAAAAGGCTGTACACTGATAGGAAAGATTTTTGCCTGTCAATTAAACCCCCCAACCTTCCCATAGTGCATTGTTTACAATGAGGGATTTCCAAGTAACCCCTCCCCACCCACTTCCCAACAAACGAAAGCTAGAAGATAAATTAGGTGTAGTTTGAATTACCTAGGAAAAGGGGGCTTGAGGGGTATAATAGAGAACTGTGTTATATTTAAAAGTACAGTTTGCCTAATCTGTTTCAAGAGAAAAGAGCTGGAAACACATTTTAAATGTAATGATTTTTTTTCATAAGCTAGCCTCTCAAAGAATTGGAAAGTTTATTAATTATATTGTCTTATTTACATTATATAAATGATCTAATTAAATATAATGTAAAATAAAAACAACAGCAAGAAATAATACAGTGTTCAGTGTAATAGAAACAAAATTAATTTTCTTAATCTTGGTTGGTTTAACTGGGGATGGTTTTTCATAAATAGTATTCCACTCTCTCTCCACACAAATGCAGGTTCACTTCCCCTAAATTCAACCTTTTCCATCCCTAATCCATTAGCGCAATTATCACTTAAGCGTATAACCTGAACTGGTAGTAAGACATGGCGCTAAATAAAAAAAAAGCTTGGAAACCATGTTTATTTATTTTTTCCCCTCTACAAGTCTTCAAATGTTGAACATATTTTATATTTATATAATATACTAGAATTAATTTAACAAGTACAATTAAAAGAACAATCTATTGTACACACAAAAATATAACTAGTAAGTTGATAATATTTTGTTTAAGAGAGGACACAGATTTACTATAAATAGCACATGTCCCAAAATTAATGTTTTTTTATCTACATCCATTATTGTGTACTATTGTCTAGGTCAGTTTTTTTTATTCAAGTCATATATTTTCCACTACCATTTGGCTAGGCCTGTCATAGCTTCACATGCCTTATACCCAAGACGAGGACAGGCACAACATCCAGTTCCCAGATGTCAATTTATCACTGTGAAAGAGTAAACCCAGATTTAACCCATTAAACATTTTTCGGCCATAACGGGAATCAAGCCCAGGACCCTTAGCTCAGCAGGCAGACACGCTACCGACTGAGATAAGGTGTCTTTTACTAATACAATGCACCCTTAATTAAGCATTGCATTACCTATAAATATCTTATACGCATAAAAAAAATAAGGGTGCTTTACCTAAAGCAACAAACATAAAAAGTTCATTTTCTCCATATTGTGCGATTCCAACTCACACAAATATATCATACACAAAAACAAATAAATTACCTAAAGCAATAAACTTAAGTTTATTTTCTCCATAATAATGCAGATTCCAATTTATATAAATATGATAACTATATCTTTTGGAAAAGTATTTTGATTACCTAAACATCAACGGCTATAGCGTGTAATTTGTAATTTTTTAAGTTTCTCATATATAAATGCCCTCTCCTTAAAAATTCTGCTGCATTACAGTAAATATTGTCCTTCAACCTCTCTTTGCCTTTGATTAAATCATGATATAACCAATTTCCAGTGTTAAAGCATAGTTAGCTTCTTAGTCTCGTAGTAGTGGTCTAGGGTTGAGTCGTTGGCTCGTAATCCATCGATCACCGCTGAAGGGGAGGTTGAGGTTTGAATCCCGGCCGGGAGAACTGAGAGTGATTTTCCACAAGTAATTTATCACTCAGATTTTACCATCTTCACTCCATGCAAATGCGGGTCCACTTCCTCCTGTCTACCTTCCTCAACTCTACCCAATCAGATTGAGCTGTAAATAGCCTTTGTGCTGAATGTAACTCTCTATATATAATCATAATAAATTAATGATTTTATATGAAAACATTGTTTCCTGAGTTTTATTCAATTAAGATTTTTTTTTTTAGATCTTAGAATACAATGTTCTTGTTAGTATGTTGTTTGAAAAAAAGTGAACGGCATTTGTAAAGTGAGGTAGGCGTACAATGTGTAAATTCTATCTCATTGAAATGAAATTTTTAAAGTTGCAATTTTTCACCAACTTTAGCCACCTTTTTCAAACTCATTAATTTTTTTTAAAATAGGTTTTTAAAAAAATTTGATCATCCAGAACAAAGTGGAGTTTTCATTTTGTTTGTTCTATCTTCTGTACGATAATTGATAGTGCAATTATTTTAATTCTTCCCTCCTTATACTACGTATTTAAATAATTAGTGACAGTAAAAACTATGTCACTAAAAAAAAGGGCTATTTTTCAAATATAGGGAAGAAAATATCTGTTTATATATCCATACAGTAATAGATAAACCAAATAAAAATGTCACAAATTACTGTTAATAATGATTTCCTAAGTTAACTAAGAAAAAGTATACTTTGACAGGGATTCTAGCCCCTGTTCTTTGACTTTGGGTGTTTTTCAAATAAAACACCGATAGGATAGGATAGGAAGTATAGGAGGGATAAGAGGGTTTTGTGTGGTGACTAGCATAGCTACAGTAGCACACCTCTGATGAGGTGATAATACAAGGTACTACTTGGAAGAGAGATTTGCAAAACCTCAAGATGTCCATCCGAATCTTAAATAAGATGTGACTCTAAGTCTGTGAATGTTGGTGTGTTTGTATTGCATACACATTTAAAGACATAAGTGATAAATTCTAGATTCAGTGACAAATTTTTGGACATACATATTCTAGCAATAAAATTGGAACAATAATACAATATATAGTGGCCATATTTCAGATTATTCTTGATGGTGAAAATGTACCTATACATGTAAAGTGTTGTCGCGGGTACACTTAACAATTTCAATTGTGCGATGTGCACTTTAATTTGCCAAAGTAGGCCGAGATTTCTGTTGATAATTTTCCGGTATTTAATGTTTCTAGATCCCTGTGTAAAATCAGACATCTTCTTTGATTGTCAGAACAATATAATGGGCCATCAGCACTCGCAAGAGTTTCCTGGGAAAGTTCATTCGAAATTTTTATTTTTTGAATGTGATCATTATTAATAATAAAGGAAATGTTGAATGTTTTAGGAAATCAGAAAATAATTCGTGACAATACCAATAATTAGCAAAATAGACAAGTAAAAAAAAAGGCTGTTTAGAGCTGGGAATAAAATGACTCCGATTAATAAGCTTTGGAGTGAAACACTTGTCACAAACATCAAATTTAGAGATTTTTGACCACTATTAATAGAAGGATGAAGAACAAGCCTACACTTAGTATCGAAACCTATGACACAAAAATTACATTTGCAGGCTCGATATACACAATAGGCGTGTTTTCCTGATTGACCTGGTATTTACAACCAGTGTGTTTTCGCATACTTGGTATCGTGGCTGGTTACGAGTATTTATGACCGAAACAATACCAAACCTTCATTTAGTAACACTTTCCTTGACCAAACCACCTGCAGAACATGAAAATCTAACAAGATAATAAATAAATAGGGCTAAATTAAAGTTGGCTTAGCCATTACATAAGACTACTATCACAAAAATCACTGATTATTTATAATAGGTATATGTCTAGCCACTGTGTGCCTCCTCAATAGAACCATGTGTGAAATTGTGAGAATTGGAATCTGCTACAATCTTCAGGAATCAGACCACTACCTAGACGGCACAAACATCAATTAGGACTACTAGGGAGGATCAACATAAGGTGGTGTAGCACTTGATATTTTCTTTGGTCATAATGTTAAACTGGTCATAACATCACTCCCTACCCCGTCCCTAACTCATTTTATTTTTTCTTCAGATCTGAGTAGATTTCGGTGCATTTCCAAACTACGGTAGGGGGGCGCGGCCTCAAGCCTCCTCATGCCCCCTCGTGAGTACGCTCAATGGATTTTTTTAAATGTTAATTAAAATAGACAGCAATTACTAGCTAGAAATATATGACAGTAGGTAGTGTTTATTAATGATTATAAGTAAAAATAATAAGATTAAAAAAATGGTCATATCTTAGCATTTAATACTACTTATAACCCTTTTATCTCCATATTATTTTGTGAATTTTTTAAAACTAGCATTGCACATCTATACTTATTTATTTGTAAAAGGTACTTAAAAACAGTTTGGTTATGGATAAAATCAGTATAGTATTATATGATCTGGCACTATTTAATATTACATTCATAGTTCAAGATTTCTCTAGGTTATTTTAGGGAATATAATTTTAGCTTGGTATGTTGTGTAAAATATATTAAGATATAGTAAAAAAAACACCAATCCAACTAACAACAAAATGAAATAGGAATTTTCTCTTCAATTTTCAGTACATGTAGGTTAACAAAAATTAACCTACCAGCCATTATATCTAATCTACTTCAACCGCAATTTTTGTTTAAGAAGAAACACTAGGTTGTTTCTGCATTCCACTTGGTCGATGACACTTTATAACAACATGTAACCAAGTAAATCACTAAAAACTTGCCCCATAAATAAATATATGGAGTTTATGATTGCCCTTATTAATGAAACACTTGATATAGACATCTTATTAGGAGATTTCTGACCACTATAAGTATGAAGAAGAGTTATTTTTTAGATGTCCTTCTTTATGAAAATCTTCCCAAAAACATCGCATTTGATAGATTTATGAACACTACGAGTAAGGATATGACTGCTAAGAATGCTTTTTATTTTGAAACACTTGCTACAAATATCATATTTGTGTTGTCTTTGTACACTATGAATAAGGAGATTGATTTTAAAATGGCTTTTCATTTTGAAACACTTGCCGCAAATATCACATTAATTTTTATTTGGTCTTTTTACCCTATGAGTAAGAAGATGCCTTTTAAGACTGCCTTTCATTTTAAAACACTTGCCACAATCATCACAATTGTGAGCACCTTGTACAGTATGAGTAACGAGATGATTTTTCATATTACTCTTTGTTCTAAAAGACATTCCACAAACATCACATTGGTGAGGTCTTTGTTCACTATGAGTAAGGAGATGAGTTTTAAGATAGTTCTTCGTAGTGAAAAACTTTCCACAAACATCACATTCGATAGATTTATGTATACTATGAGTAAGGAGATGACTCCTAAGAATACTTTTCATTTTGAAACACTTGCCACAAACATCACATTTGTGAGGTCTTTGTACACTATGAGTAGGAAGATGACTTTTAAGATCTCTTTTCCTTTTGAAGCACCTGCCACAAATATCACATTTGTGAGGACTTTGTACACTTTGAGTAAAGAGATGCCTTTTAAGACAGATTTTCGTTTTGAAACGCTTGCCACAAACATCACATTTAATTGGTCTTTGTACACTATGAGTAAAGAGATGCGTTTTAAGACTGCCCTTTATTTTAAAACACTTGCCACAATCATCACAATTGTGAGCGCCTTGTACAGTATGAGTAACAAGATGATTTTTAATAAAATTCTTCGTTTTAAAAGACATTCCACAAACATCACATTGGTAAGGTCTCTGTACACAAGTACCGAGATGAATATTAGGGTTGATCCTTTGAGTAAAAGAATTGTTATAACCATCACATTTGTATTTTACCCCATCATTTTGATATATATTTGGATATTTGTTTAGAAAAGTTGTGTTCATTAATTGTTCATCCTTTCTGTATAATCTCACATTTTTCTTGCTCTCTTCAGTGAAAAATTGACCAAACTCTATAACATTATTTTCAGTAACATCAAAAGAACTTTGATCAAAACACATTTCTTCTTTAAAACTATGCTCTTTGCACACATCAGGTGCTGGTACATTGTTATCTTGCTCTGGTTTCATAATAGTATGGACGAGAGATGGTCTATTACTTTCCAGTTGATGTTGAGTTGCATAACAGTCCAGCTCATTCTGTAAACAATATGAGTAACATTAATCGTTTATAAAAAGTTAATTACAAATTATTAGAATTGTGTTGGTTAGAGGCAAATGATTCATATAAAATAAATAGATTAATATATTGAGTAATTCAAAATAAGTAATTTCATTTTTTCCACAATCTATAATTTATTTTATATATAAAAATTGAAAATCAAATAACAGAAAAATAAATGTTAAAGTACATGACACACACTTTTGATCTTATCTTAAAATAGACACAGAAATATACTAATAACTCGTAAGATCTGTGCAACAAAATAATATACATTGTTGTAGAAACACTCCCCCAAAGAGCATACATTAAATAATATACAATGTTAAAGAACCATTGAGATTAGAGAAATATACCTGTACACTAATGAGCATAACAATCAATTTTAATTTATATATCCATAAGCCTATATGAATTAAAATAATTGATTTATATTTTTTAATTAATATATATATTAAGAAACTATTGGTTTTATAAAAATACATCATTTCAAATAAAAGTTTATTTTCAATAGTAATACAACTTTACAATGATAAGTAGGAAACAGATTCTTAGGCAGCAAAAATATTAAAAATAGGCATGCAAATAGGCATTAAAATATATGATTTAGGCACCAGAACAGGAATTTAAAGGGAAAAAGAAGTACACAATAAGCAATGCCTGCTTTAAGAACACAAGAACAAGCAGATAGGTAAAATCTTGTCACTAAATTGATAAGTTATTTAATACATGAAATAGTAGCATAGATATGATAAAAATGGAAAATTTCCCCGTTTTTGTGAAGTACCTTTAAGTCATATTCATAGGGAAATGAGATTAGCCATTTTGTTTGTATTGTTAAACAATGCCTAGATACAAAATTTAATCAAAATTATTAGAGCTATATGAACTATTTTAACCCTTAAGTAAACTACAGTTAACTTTAGGGTTAGATATCTGACTCCAAATAACTCTTGAGAAACTTATGACAACCCTATAGGTTGTTTCACTCTTAAATTACAAAATGGGTCTTATGGAGTACGCAGTTGCCAGGTATTACCCGCTTGAGACTGACAATTTTTATATCAAAACTTATTCAAGTTATATACAACATTTATACACTTTATGGCAATACATTTGAAGTTTACCATACCAATAATTGTGTATTGTTTTTATTATTAGTACTATATTATGCCAGATTTTAATAAACAATGAACAAATATACCTGCGATGAGTAATTTCAGAAAGTATGTCAAACTTAAGATGTTTTTCACAAGTCAGTTATGTTACATACAGACCTTAACTAGGGGATTGTAACTAAGACAAGGTGACATGATCTAAAATAGATGGAACAATTTAGATAGCAAATAGATTTATTATATCAACAGGATTAAAGAGTCATTTTGACTCTGACCCCTTAGTCACAGGGTCACTACATACCACAAATTAAATAAACATCATAATTTAGAAGTCTGATAGACTTAAGATGGTTTTACAGTCAATTCGACTGAATATTAAAGTTATGAAAAAATGAAAGTCGCTTTCGACTATAAAGATCATAAACACAACATAAAAAGTTATCAATCAGAATGTCTTGACAAACATTGTCTAGTTTTACAAAGACTAAACTCTAAAGTCAAACTTGAAAACGACGATAGGTTACTTATGTAATTGCAGAACATCCTCATGAACGGCGCGGCGGTGGATCCCACGCCCAATACTGCATGTTTCCATTGTTTGAGCGAGTTATCAGGGGTACCTTCTTCGGAGCTGTTGTGATAGATTGCCATACTGTGAAACTGAGGAACAGCCTTTTTATACCCTCAAATCTGACTTGAATGGAACAAAACAAAATAGGTGATAAACTCAGAATCATAAAGAGAGAGAGACAGATGAAAGCAAGGTGAAAGGGAAACAAAGGAAGGAGAACAGCTTTCGAGGTGAGGGGAAATTAAGGTTCGTTGAAACGCCGCTTGGCAACTCCAAGCACAGCGGGTCGCTGGGTTGAGTTCATTCTACACTTCTTTGCGCATCAGAAGTAGAAGAGAAAGCATGTGTTGAAGCCGCCATGATGTTGGTCTTGAATGTTTTCTCCAAACAGGATGGCGAGGGAATCCAAGAACCTCTTAATACGGTGAGTAGATATTGAAGCGTATTATAACTATATATGTCAGTTTAATTCTCTTCTTTGGAATTTGCTACAGTATTTATCAAAATTTTACGTCTTTTACTAACCACGTGTTTCACCCTCGGGAAAATCATGATTATATATTCGACTTCATCCAGTACAGAAAATAAATATTGAGGCAGATAACTCTTAAATATGTTTGTATTAATTCTTTCGTTTCTGTTGTCATAAATTATCAAAATTTTTAATATCTAATTGTAGATGTCTAATCACTCTAATTGACGTGCTACAGTTAAAACAAATTGTTTTCCCCTTCTCTATAGATCTAAATGTGTGTGAACTTTCTTACACAATTACCTAACTCATCCATACCTTATCAGATTGATTATAATATTATAGGTAGTTTATAACCTTTGCATTTTGAACATTGAAGACCAGATCTGGTATTGCCTTTTTAAATTTTAGTTCAGCGACAGTTCAACATTTCGTTCTCTCCTATGTCCCTTCTAAACGTTATACACATATGAGTTGACATATACAATTACACATATTTAGTCATTAACTACTGGGAATTTCCCTGGTTAGTTCACTTTTCTTATAACCATAAGTCGAGTTACCAAGCAAACAGTGTGCCAGTGGGACATCTGGGTTCCACCAAAATCAGGATTTTGCAGACAGGCACTTATCTTCAAAATTACATGCGTATGTAAAGGATGGAGAAGGACCTTCACCAAGTCACCATTGATTGTTGTTCTAAATTGTAATGTATTATTTCACTTTTGTTAGTGTGTCTGTTTTTTAAACCTTCTGCTGATAAAGAAAACCTGTATGATTGTACTTTCTTTCTATATACCTTTGTCATTAGCTTATCTCTTTTTCTGCCAGAGGGAGTAAACTGTGGAAACTAGAAGCTTTTGGGAACTAAATATCACTAAACTTTCGACAGACCTTATTCCTGAGCTCAAAGAAAGGGATTACATAGCATGCAGTTACGATTCTTGTTGGTGACTAGCTGAAGTGATTTAAGTGCAGGAGTCAGAGAAAGATTGCAATATCCACTTCCTCTATTCAGCAGTACCATCAACATCATTTCAAAAATCAAAAAAAGATACAGTTTTGGTGCAGTATTAAAAGGTTTTGTGTGCTCTTACTCCAACTGATTTGTCATTGGCCTCTGGAAGAACTTGGAACAGTGAATCTTGGTTGAGCAATGAACTTGCTCAAATGTTACAACATAGGATCAAGAAAGCAACCTCAAGAAAGAATTAATAGTAATAATAAAAAAAACATTACCTGCCAGATATTTCACTTTCAAATGGCTTTATTTTTCAAAATTATGTGAAATCTGAAATTAAATGAAAGTCTAGGCAAATTAATTTTTTATTCGATAACTATGCTCAAATTTATAACAGTCATGTGAATAACCATTTAGTTTTTGTTTATTATGATGTTTTTCCTTGTAATTTTTAGGCTGTCTACATTTATGAAAATCTCAATATAAAACACCCCCAAACCCCTCAATTTTATTGGTATGGCTATATTTTTCACACAATTGACACCTCAACCGCAATAGCAACAGTGTGAAGCAGCATTCTCAATGATGAACTCCATTAAAAATAAGTTTAGATCTTGTCTCAGAGATGCCCGCCTTCATGACTTAAATGTGAATCAGTTGCACCAACTTCATTCCAAATTTCAGGCTGATTGTTCAAAGAAATAAAATGTAATTTATCACATTGAACACAACAAGAAGTCAAATACAATTTCCCACCCTCACTTCCCCTATTTAGCTGCAGTGCAGCAAATTTCTCAGAGCTAGCCACCCTCTTTACCACACTGCAACTTCAAAAATAGGTTGGATTTGTTTCCCACACACAGTGCACTTGTTCTCCATAGCAGTATAGTTTGAGTCTCTCTGAATAAACTTACTACTTTGTGACCTCTTTCGCTTTGCAACAATGTTCCTCAAGCTCGCAACGTATTTACTCTCTATAAATTTCAAATGATGTCGTGCGATGATATGTATATAATTATTAACTAGTTTCAATGTGTTTATGTATCATTTATTCAAAACAATGTTTATCAACTGTATAATTAGTGTTAAAGGGGAGCTCCTCTCATCAAATAATTAGTTTGATAATCAACAATAAGCATGCACCCATCCAGACAATACATACAAACCTAAGACCGCCAGACTTGCCTTCACATCAAGGTAGGCCTCTCAACATTCTCTATTTTTGTACAGAAAACTGATCCTTTAGAACTCTATTAATTTATAATTTTTTTAAAATATTATCATCACTTTATTTTAACAACAGATCGTCCAAAGAGCAAGCTTGTAAGGCTTGACTTTGAGTCACTGTTAAAGTTTCGGACTGCAGAAAGTGTGATACATTTTTAAAATGGACCTCCGTCAAAAGTAATTGGTAACCCGTGTTATAGACTATAATAACGCCATGGGGGATGTTGACTGCCAAGACCAAATTCTTTCAAGTTTCCCAGTAGTGAGAAGATATTAAAAGAGTTATAAAAATATTACTGTACATTTTCAATATGTGGCTTTATAATTCCTTTGTGGTGTGGAAAATTTTAACTGGAAAAAGTCATTCTTTGATTTCCTGTTGAATTTCGTAAAACATATATATGAAAATGTAACATTACCACTATACTCAAGCTGTAGAAGACCATCACATAGACCTAACCATGTACAGCTTAAAACCAAGCATCAAACACACTTCATAATGAAGATTCCACCACAAAGACAAATCTAAGCAAAAATATTTTGTGTGCTAGAGTGAAACTGTAGTATTGTGAAAAATGTGAGCTCCCTCTTCTTATTTCCAAATGTTCTCGTGATTAACATATAAAATTAAATTTTATGAACTAGTGGGCCCATTTAGAAATAGTTTTTTTGCATTAAAACTTTTTTATATTTTATGTTTAAAAACTTTTTATACATGTTTTTAGTGAATGATATAAAGTGTTTACTTCAGTTCTATGTTACGAGGATTGAAAATTTAAAATTTTGAAAAAAACAAAAATATTAAACATAGTGAGTTTTTTTCCCTTGTAGAGACTGTAAGACAAACATGTCAAACACAAATGCAAAAGGTGCGGCCTGCCCTCTGATCCTTGAAAATAAAATAAATATTTGTGACTGGAATTTTGAACTGATAACGTTTCACAGTTGCTGCATATGTGGCATTTCATCTAGAGGCATTTAAAGTTTGGATAAAATATTGAGAAATCCGACCCATGTGATGTTATCATAATGAAAATCCATGGCAGCGGCAGCAATCCAACATTCATTTTCTGTTGTCACCAACTTACCTTATGATATTATACTAGGCATTGATTTTCTAACCAGAACACAAAGTAAAATCGATTTAAGAAGAAATCATATTTATTTCAAATTTAACCCCTCAACTAAAGTTAAATTTGAAAAAGTGTTAAAAAAGAATGATAACATTTTGATCAGTAATACACCCGTTGAACTTAGTGCCACCATTCAAAGTTTTTCTGACACCATAACCAATAATTGGGGTAAATCTGATATCTTTGCTTAGCAGATATCTATCTCTTTCTGATTTCCTCCCAGTTAGAGCTCCTACTTATTCTTGCTCACCACCTAAATTACAAGAGTTTAGAGACTTAGTCCAAGATCTGGTTGATGAAAGGTCATTAGACCTTCTCGATCAGAATATGTTAGTCCTGCATTTATAATTCCCAGGAAAGGTGGCGGACATAGGCTAATTGTTGACTATCGTAAAATGAATAAATAGATTGTGTTTACCCCTACCCTATGGCCACTGTTGAAAGTGCCTTTCAACAATTAGGGGGTGGGGGAGAAGGGGGGGGGCGAAGGTCTATAAATTGATAGACCTGAATGCTAGCTTTCTTCAATGTGCACTTACTGAGGATTCGAAGCAGTTTATCGCCTTTGTTACCCCTTGGTGATGTTATGAGTATAAGAGAGTTCCCCTTGGGATTAGNATAAGAGAGTTCCCCTTGGGATTAGTTGTGGAGCGGCTCTGAGTCGGAGTGTTAGACCATATTTTGGCAGATTTCAAATTCAAATTTATATTCAATTATTTGGACAACATGTGTGTTTATAGTCAATCCTTAGAAGGACATAGAACATAATGAACATGTCAAATTAGTTCTCCAGCGTCTAAGAGAGGCTTGTCTCACTGTTAATCCAGATACAGTGACATGGGACACTGATCGTATAAAGTATTTGGGGTATGTGATTTCTAAGGGTAAAATCCTTGTGGACCTGGACATATTAGGCCCATTGTTTATTTTCCTGTCCCAAAAAATTTAACACAGGTTCAACGTTTTGTGGGGATGTGTGCATATTATTCCAGGTTCATTCCTTCCTTTTCTGAGGTGGCTGTTGCGTCGAACAATCTAATAAAAAGATAGGAGTATGGTTTGTGTGGGGAGATGACCAAAATAAAGTATTTTCTAAACTGAAGCTAAATTTGGTGTCCCCTAAGGTGCTTAGAATGCCTGATTTTTCGTTGCCCTTTGAAAATAAGGTTGACACTTCGTCCAATACCATGCATGTTTCAGGGAAAGTAAACGTAGTAGCTGATGTTTTCTCTCACATCAATGAAGGAGTGTACCTGTTAATTCCTACTAGGGTTGACATTATCAATTCTATTCCAGAGTCATGTGTGTTTCTTTAGCACATCATCAACTGAAAGATCCTTACTGTAGGGATATTATTGATCGCCTGGGTAAGGGTGTTAAGGCCGATAACTTTTCTATTCATAGACATCTATTGTGTGTGCAGGGGAAGAACAAAAAGGGAAGACAAATCTTTATTCCCACTAAATTGAGGGATATGATTCCTAAGTACTTTCACAACTCTACTTTTGGAGGCCATTTAGGGATTTTCAAAACTCATTGTTTATAGCCTAATTGTTTAACATTTAAAAAAAACTGTAATTATTTTTCGGAGTTTTACTTAAAATCACTCACAGAGGTCTAAAGAACTACATATCTAGGACTAAGGTACAACAAATATGTTGTACTTTGGTCCTAATGTAAACATTTTTTCAAAATAAAAATATGAACCAGTTTTAATTTCTTATTCAGGGTGGTTACAAAACATATTTTACAAAATTCCCTGACTTTTCCAGGTTTTCCAGGCAACATTTTTCAATTTTCCCTTACCACTTTTTCCCAGTTTTAATGGTGGATGATGACTTGTTTTGTTTGTTATTGATCACATATTAAAAAAAGTTTGTATCTAATAAACAAACGGTTTTATCAGTTATTTTAAAAATTAAAATGTTATTTCATTTTGGTATTATTAACTTTTGTTTTAGTGGTTAGTTGCGAAATTAATGGGATATTTCAGACATATTTTTAATTCCCTGACTTTTCCTTATTTTTAGTTAAATTCCCTGACATTTCCCTGTCATTCAAAAATTCCTGACTTTTCCAGGTTTTCCCTGTCTTTAGCCACCATGTTATTCTAAAAAAAATAGTTGTTTCCTAAGGTATCCTAGTTTCTATATACGAAATTTCACAAACTTCTTAAAATTTTGAACAAAGTAAGAAATCAAAATGTGAATATAGGTTCAAGGTACAACACCTTCCCCTACTATTGACTTGTTTCCCTATGCCCTTTAGGCATAGTTTATTATGTTGAGCTTTGAACTCTATTGTTCTATGTCAATATGACTTAGTTTTTGTCTTTATGTCAGCTCTACTCACTTATTTCCATATGTCCATAAGGCATAGTATATAATAGTGGGCTTTATGCTCTATTTTTCTATGTCTATTTCACGGAGTTGCAAATATTAGGGTCAAGATTAATCTCTTTAAACTATATGACCATACTGCGGCTAGTTTAACGAATATAATTTAATAATGGAGGGCACCATTATTATTTAATGCTTTGTTTCACAACCTAATTGGGTCTGTAACTGACACTTGTCTCTGATGTGTCTGTGTACTGGAATACGGTGCACAACCTGTGGGAAAGCTACTTGTCCGTAGTAGTGGTCAGTGGGGTTGTGTCTGTTGTGTACGGCCCCCTTGTGGCGCTTTAGGGTTAGTCTAGAATGATCACTATTTCGTCTAGTATTATTGTCCCCTTTTCAGGGTAACTGAATAAATATGCTCAGGCAGTACTAATTAGGAATTGACCGGCCATAGTATCTGTGGCACCTAGATTACTGGTATTTCGCCTTTTACTAGTTGTAAAATAATAGTTTCTATTCTAGCTTATAACTTTGTAATGTTTAACTCTTTATGGAGTTAACTCTAGCTAGCTAGCTCACGTTGATTACAGTCCTTGTAGCTCCTTAAACTGGGACTAAATTTGAGTTGCTTAGTTCTTTATATTTGAAATTATGTGTTGTAGTTGGAAGCCTCAGTCAGCAGGCTGGAGAAGAATTATGTATGGTAAATTTGTAATTAGATTGAATTACTGCCACTCATTTCTATTGCCTTATAGTTGCTGTCTTTCATCCTATTTGATGAATTGGTAATTGTGCTGTTTTAACGAGTTACTTGCTTTCTTATTTACACCTATGAACTATATGTGTGGGTTATAGGGTGTACCAAGGTGCCTCACACATGATGCTCTTTTGTCGAGCTATTTATATTATTGTAGCCATTTATATTATCATGATTAAACAATGGATGGTTCAGATAATTTTTAACAATAGTTCTGTGTACTCCCTTTTGACTATTTTGAATATCGGTGGCGGCTTGTGTATAGGCACTGCGGAACTGCAGCACCCCCTATTTCCCCTTGATATTATCGATAACATTTAAAATAATGAGTCCTTTTTATCTTTAATTCTTTATTTATTTTCCTAGTACACTATATATTCCTTAAGCTTAATGTCAGTACTTCAGTGGCCATCCCCCAGTTTATGAAAAAGATACAAAAAATTTTTGTATGGATCTGTGCACGTCACAGTGTCAGTGACGTAGTGTTTGACTGTTGTGCGCATGCGCACATAAGAGGGGTTGAGGAGGAAGTCGGGACTGCCAGGTAGCGAGAGCAATGTTGCTCTCGCAGTGCCAGCTCTGGGGTGATGGTGGAAGTTTTTTTTTACTCAGCGTGTGTTATCCTTAAAAACCGTGTACCATATTGTTGAATGTGATAAAGTGTAGAAGAGTGTAGAATTAGATTATTATTCTGCTTCCAGCTATTCTACTTGATTCAATTTTTTTTTTTATTTAACAGAAAGACTAAATGCGCTTGCAGTACTTTCAATTATTGAACTTTCTGTGCAAATCAAAAGAAGAAGAATGGATTTCATTTTTAAATGAATAGATCAAGCTTGAACTGTAACAATTTAAGTTAAAGTAAGTAAAAAAGTTTGTTTTTTTTGTTTAAGATTTTATCAAGTTCCTGAATACATTTTCTTTTATACATGTTTTTTCTTTTAACACAATTTTAAAACAAAGGCTAAAAATTTACTGGAGCAGCACCCCCGCTAATTTTAGCTACAAGTCGCAACTGTTGAATATTATTAAACTGATTTGTTAAACTTGTAAACTATTCTTATACTTTGTTTCTTCCAATCAACATGTATACAGTAGCCCCATGGCTTCTTTGGTGCTAACAGCTCATAGGTGATAGCTGTGAAAAGCTACCAGACCAAATTATGTATCCCTACACCTAATCATATGATCTGTGAAAACATGTGATTACCAGCTGCCACTTATGACAGTCAAAATTTAGGTATATACAAGAAACATATGTAAATGTTTTATTTATTTTTGATTTATTGTTGACCTTGATATGTTGAGGTTAGGCCTGGTATTGATTATACATTTTTTCTACAATATTAAACATTTAAATTTTTTTAGCATATAATCTCATATTAGTTTTTATTATTAATAATATTTTTATAATAACTTTTTTAATTGTATAAATAATTATTTGTTAAAAGTATTACTAACATTATTAATGTGAAAAATCCAAATGTGTAGTATTACATCAAGAAAAAAACCACTGTAATAAACCTTTTAAACATTATTACACCAAATAAGTCATATTCATTATGATCTGGCTTGTACCTTTTAAGTGTTTTCCAACAGGGTCGCAAGAACTTCTTCTACGTCATAACCTGGTGCCCATATTCCATGACCATCTCAACAACTTTATACCTCTTTATAGGTTTGTTTGCCAATGCAAGGGCCATTAGTTCTCCCCTCAAAGCAAATGGATGAAATGCTATACCGTTCTTCTGAAGCCATGCCCCATATTCTTCTTTCTTACAACTATTGGTCAGTAATTTCTACACCTAAAAGTTCTTTTATTAATAGTCCTGGTTTTGTGACTGGACATTTGTTATATTAATATATATACTTATATAAAATAATATAATTAAAGTTATAAGAATTATTTAAAATAATCAAATTATATTTAATATTAATTCTTATATTCAAATAAATCAGTAGGTTATTAGATCTAAAATATTTATATATATTAGTAATAGGTTATTTAGCTTAGATAATAAGACAGATTTTTAAAATGGGGACATAACAGTTGTGAAAGTGTTTAAACCCTTTCTGGATTGAAAGTGCCTTTAATGTGTATGTGTTTTTATATTAGTTTTTCACTAACCTGTACAGAATGATATGGAGCATTGTCAACAGAAGGTTCCTCAAGGCTAATAACGACGGCCTATTTCTAATACCACTTATCTCAAAAATTATTGAAAATGAGGTTTGACTATAGGGACATTCTATATGCTGTTCTGCATATATTTATAATAACTCTTATCTCATAATGTCCAAAACAAGGGCGGAAAAGAGAAATTTAAAACCTCGTATCTTGTTGTGGCTCCACTGGCTCTTCCAATACCTCTTATCTCAACAGATTGTATTTGGTTGACTCATGGCAACTCGTCCAATTAAGCTGTGCAAAACAAGACTGTCAATAAGAAACACCCTAACAAGAAATCCCGGCGAAGTTCTACACTGACCTACCATCTAACGCAAAACAATGAACGCCTCAATGTCTGTAAAAGATTTTTCCT
>CABFVX010001434.1:92419-165828 GCA_902151425.1 Timema shepardi | reverse complement strand
CCCCTCTCACTAGTCTATTAACGACCTCCATTGTTCGATAATTAGTCTATTGTCTGTGTCACAGAAGATGTACTTTGCCCCTACTTACATTGTTATAAAAACTTGATGGAAAAAAATAACATTGTATTTTACCAAGGAGCATACATTGTTACATAACTATATTATTCATTTTGTTTATTTTCAAATACCCATTTACCAAATATCTATTTAAAACTGTACCACATGCTTTGGTGGTTGCATGGTATAAAGCATAATTCTAATGCTAAAGTTTCGATGGTAGGGAGATCGGGGCTCGAATCCCAGTCGGGTGTACTGAGGGTGGTTTTCCCTAAATGTTTTTCCCACTCTACATCTACGCAAATGCAGGTACGCTTCCTATTAATTAAACCTTCTTAATCTTTACTCATTAGCGTAATTAATATATATGCGTATAACCTGGACAGTGAAGAGGTAGTATGACGTAGTGCTACACATAAAGTATATTTGCCTATAACTCAAAATATATTAATTTTATAAAATATGCCGTGAGATAAAACTTGTTTATACTTAAGAGTCCAACAACTTTTCAATGATAAGTTATATCTTATCTGATATGGTTGTGGTGATATTATTAAAATGGAAAATTTCCACAAACTTAAAGTACCCTCAAAGACACTTTCACGGGAAAATGAGATGCTCTTTATTGTTTGTAATGTTAACCAATCCCTGGATACAAGGACGTCCTCAGGAGGGCCAGGAGGGGCAATTGCCCCACTGAGATTCTGAGGTTGTATAAATATTAGACGTGTTAAACATTTGTCTTATGTTGTATCTTATTTTCAGTAGTCAAAGATTGCCTTATAAAGCATAATTTGAGGCTTCAATTTAATAAATTTTCCCGGAAATCCTGGCCTCCCAGTTTTTTCCCTATATAAAAATCCTGCTTCGCCCTTGCCTGGATACGAATATTAATAAAAATCACTAAAAACCAATTTGAGACAGTTGATTTTTCTATTTTTTACGCTCAAGTACTTAAACTATCTTTAATTTTAGGGTCGGAGGAGCAATTCTAAAAACTCTTCTGGGGAACCTAATGAAAGTCCTAAATACCAAGTTTTAGTCTAATCGGTAAAATGGTTTAGGCTCTAGCCTAGATACAGACAGACGGTAATTTAAAAAAAACTATTTTTTATAGTCATGGAGTCATGAAACCTCGACATCCATCAACATCTCAGTTTTTTAGTGTTTTTTTTTATGATCACAATATTTTAATTCTCTTAGGAGTCGTGAGAAAGTTAAAGATTATCTGAAAATCTCTTGTTTCCTCTGAAAAAAAAAACCACTTTAAGAAGTAAAAGAAGATTTATCTCACCTTTCTCGCAGAAGATTCCTTCGAAGTCGACGTTTCGGCACTCACAGATGGGTCCACTATCAGTGGAGATGCAGATGCCTCCGTGCTGACAGGGGTCGTGCTCTTCACAGGCGTCGGTTGTGTTGCCTCTGATCCCCTGCACACACAAGATGGGGGGTCAGTAATCACGTCAAGATAACACTTTCATTGGGCTTTGCACGGAGTTTTACCAAGGTCATTATTAACCCCATACAAAAGTGAGGAAAAATCGAACTAAAAATCCAAAATTAGTTGAATAATTCTTTTATATAATATATTTTTCCAAGCTACATGAATTTTTTTTTCTATCGTGTTTCACTACTCGTTCGGATTATACTCCTGTGAATTATGCTTATGGTTTAGCAAAGAGGAAGGTAAAATTAGAATATACATGCCCATATTTGCATGGAATAAGGTTGAAAGAAAATGTAGGAAATAACAAACTTATTATACCCGGCTTGGATTCGAAGCCCAACCTCTTTGTCAATGCAAAAATCGTCTAGATAAGCTTGACATTCAAACAACGTGTACACTGGTGGGATTGGGGGGGGGGGGGGGTTANNNNGTGTTAATACTATTTATATTATACTAATTTGGCAGGAATAAAAGGAAGATAGAATTAAGAAGATATGTAGCTTCATTTGTGTAGAGGAAAAGGAGAAAAAATATAATTATGAAAAAAACACCCTCAATGAATCTAGCCAGGATTCAAATCTCAACTTCTCTATCATTGGCGAGACAGACTAGATATCCTTGACGTTTGATTCACGTGCCCGAGTCGTTTGGATTTATTCTGTAGAGAATCTAAGTTTAAAATACTATAGAACTTTTAAAAGTTTTAAGCACTTTGGATGAGTGGAAGTTAATCAATATAGTGATAAAACAGGACTTGACATTCTGAACACAGTATGCCAACTCTAAAGACAAAAACTTTACTATCGCATTCAAGGAATTGCTTGAAATCTTAAAATGTTGTTAAAAATGCATATTTACTTAGGTTTTTAATCCTTTTAGATATTATTTATGGTTCAAAGGTGCTTAGTTTTTTTTCAAAGTTGAAAGGAAGTAGATACTTTTGAATTCTAGGTGAGAAAGGGTTGACCCTTGATTTTTAAATCTTTAAAATTTAATAAATACTTGTTGTAAAATAAGAAACTTTTATTTAAAAAACAAAAAATATATGTTTAAAGCCTTAAATTAATACTTATAGTTCAAATTTCCTACATAAGTACATGTTTATATAAAAAAATATGTCTGCAAAAATAACTTTACTTGATACCTGACATTAGAAAGTAAACAACGAAAACTGTAAGCTTGGAAATCCAACTCGGCGTGCGGCGAAATTAACATAATAGCATTCCCTTCACCGGGAAGATTACATTCCGTAATATATTTAAATCTTGGTTTCCTGCGTCGTTTGTATTATGAAATAACTGAGAACGAACGTGAGAGGAATGCTAGAGAGGCAGAAAAGAGTGAAATGAGAGAAACACAAATATTTGTTTATTGTAAGGAGATTTTCACAGAATTTAAGTGAAGATAATTCTTTTTATGTTAAAAGTTCTCGGTCTCGCACAAAAATGAAAAATAAAATAAAAATGTTAGTAAAATATTTTATCAATTTGGTATACAATTTGACTTATTGTTTAAAATTACTATTTTAATTTTGAGCATGTTACGTACTGTTCATTAGAACCAACTGACTCTCTTACATTAATGAGGTATGGGTGCAAAGGTATAGTTTAGAGGACATACACATTATTTTGCATGGAGGCAGTGTGGGGAAATATTAAGGAACAACCTACTGGGTTCGAACACCAAAATCACCCTCATCTGCAATTCAGTCTACTGATAAAGTGACGCCTTAGATCACATAACCACCAATGCAGGTACACTACATACTATTTGTGTCCTATTGTTCTAAGAATATTGGTTCAGCAATTTAGATATTGTTTAAATATGTTTATTTTTTATGATACCCATATGGCTGAGTGAAGGACCAAATATGATCATCAGTTTGCACCATGGGCCATAGATATATTTGGTAATCCTATAGACTTAATATAGGCATACAGACAACACTTAATAAGCAATTATTTTCAATAGTTACATAAAAAATTGTATTTTCGGTTGGGAGAATATTTCAAATTTTACTGGGGAAAAAAAAAGTTTATTTACTTTCCCAAACCTGTATTATGAAATATGCACGCAAAGAGATTTTCTAAAAACAACTTAACATCATAAATATATATTTATACATATTTTTTATTAATTTATTATTATTATTATTACTAGCACCGCGTCTTAATACCCGTTCGGGTTATACGCACTTACGCTAATGTGTAATGTTAGGATGATTGTGAGATGAAATGGAGGACCTACAGTTTAACGTGGAATCCGAACCACGGTGGAGGCCTGGCATTTTTTTTATAAATCAAATAAGTGCATAGTAAAATGCAATCATGATCTTTATAAGTAGATATTTTGCTTTGAATAATTAGCTATTTCACATCTGCCACCGAAGCTTTTCGTTTTATTTTCGTCCAGAATACTGTGAAAGCCACATTTTCGGTGAGCGTGGGTTACCAGTTGCCAGTACGGCCACACTGGCCTAGACATATCCTTATTGGGTAGCAAAATGAGTCCTTTTAAGAGTAGTAAATATACATGTCTGTAATACCCAGGTCTTGACTTGTGATATATCACTTTAACCCCTTAGACATATGAGTGACATGTTATTTAGGGGTAGTAAACCTTGTGTCAAACGAATATATGAGTTTTTAAATAATAATAATAATAATAATCACACTTATAATAAGCACCTGTGAAACCTTTTTGTCAAAATGATACAATTAAATAAATGTGTTTCGTGGACTGTAGATAAGGCTCTTAAGGACTTGTTGCTTAGAATTCTGCTCCGACATAACCCATCCGTGCTGACATCTGGTGTGAAAAACTTCAGTTATGTGGTCGTGAAAGGTAGTTTGCGGTGTTGAAACTCCCTAGGGCGTATCAAGGTGGCAGATAAGAGCTAACGGAAGTGGGGAGGAGACACAACCCCTCATCTGTTTGGTTATTTACTCCCTCCTCTGCCTCTGAGGGGAGGGGGAGAGAGTTTATACTTGGTTCAACCAACTGATAAACTAAAGGAGGTAAATTGCATCACTATCAGGGATGTATTGTTTGGCAGTTTCAGATATCATCCGTTTTTATTTCACAAATACCGTAGTTGAATGTTAAATGATAATATTTCAGAAACAGTAGACCTCGCTCCTTCCATTCAAAAAATGCTAAGTACATCGTGTTAAGAATGTCATATTCTTGTCATTAATACATTTTTAGCGCTAATTACTCTAAAGAAGTAAGGATGAGGAAGGCTTAATTTAGAGGAAGTGTACACGCATTTGCGTGGTACACCCGATCGGGATTCAAACTCTGATCTCCCTGTCATAGTTGGTCTAATCCATTGTAAGAGTAACGCCATTTATCTTTGGATTTAAAGTTGAAATATCTCCTACAATTTTTCTTTAATTTTGAAGTGAAGTCTTCCTTGGTGATCAATTTACTTCGCTATAAAAAGAGAGAATTGCTGATATTTGGTCATGTGACAGATCTAATCCAATCACAAGAAGTACGCGTGGCCAACGTAACCCGCACTGCTCGAGTAAAGATAATTTCAACTTTTCTAGCGCTTCTACAGAAAACCCATCAAGAAGACAGGTTAAGCTCATGCGCAAACTTTCAAACAGGCGCTATCTATAAAAACACCGCATTCTCGCGAGAGAGTATATCAAAAGTGATGATTTAAAAACAACTGTTCCAAATGTCGTTAAAATTCGTCAACGCATTTAATAGCTATCGTGGAGCAAAGGTCAGGACAGACATATATATGAAATGCCAAATGGTCAAGTTAAAAAAGAGCTTTGCTTCGCTAGGTCCAATAGCTTATCAAAGAAATATATAAACGGATAGGATACATTGATACATTTTATGTAGTTAATATTATTATTATTATTAGCACCGCGTCTTACTACCCGTTCGGGTTATACGCATTTACGCTAATGTGTAATGGTAGGGTGATTGTGAGATGAAATGGAGGACCTACAGTTTAACGTGGAATCCGAACCACGGTGGAGGCCTGGCATTCCCCACATTCACAAGATGTCTTGTCAGAGGTGAAGGAAGGGTTTGGTAATCAGATAAATCTTTGCCGGGACCGAGGATTGAACCCGGGCTGCCAGCATAGAAGTCTGACACCTTACCCCTAGACCGCCAGGTCACCTGTAGTCAATATTAACAAAGGTCTAGGAGCTTTTTAAATTGCAGTGACGTGGCGCGGACTGTTGCCAGTGTAGGCAAAGTTTGTTTGAATTTGTACCTGTAGAGTTTTATCATATCAAAGGTGCAGTTTTAAAAAGCCCTACTTACCCTGGCAACATTTCAAGATTCGTGCCTTGTAAAATTGTCATATCTTCTCAAAAGGTACAGGGGTAAAATAAAGCTCCTGTGATATTATTAAGGGTTTTTTCTGTATTAGATAGTTTGTTCACACATTGGTAGCGAACTAAGAAGGGAAACACAAATTAAATAACTGGCATGGAAATTTCTCTTTTTAGAATATATTGATATTTTGAATATGGACAGCCAGTTTGAGTTGTAAAATGTGGTACAGATTTTTTCTAAACTTTTGTAAGAAGGGTATTTTTAGATCTAATACTGTGCACCCGATAATCGTCCTGATTATAGAACGTACATTCAATAAGATTTACTGCAGAATAAACTTAAACTACAATATATGGTAGGGGGTGTATGGGACGCAAGGAAAGGTAAGTGTTTTTGTAGTTTTCATATCAACACTTTTTTTTTTGTCAAAATGTATCAAATAATGCGTCAGTACAACTATATAGATTAAGTATTTTGTTAGTGATATCAACAGTTATTGAATATCAGCCAAAGATATCCTGGAATTTAATGACAACTTTTTCTCTTTATTTTAAAATATGCTCATGACAGATATTCAAAAACGGTTGATATCACCATGTGAAGAAAATTAAAATATATGTCCCTACTGAAGCAATAATTTATTTGTCTTAGCTAGAAAATGTTTTTCTATAAAAACTGCAAAAACAATTAAGTTTCTTGCGTTACCAACATCCTCAATTTAATTGATATGTCGACCAGTTTGTTTTATGTATACGTCAGGCCATGTGCTATTCAGGTGTAATATTTGGTTGACTTGTTGTGGAGTGTTGACAGGGTAGGCGGATCTTGTTTAAATCTTAGGGTATGGCCAGACTGAGCCTAACGAACGACTAAAAAATAAAATACAACGCATTGGTTGTAATGAAAGGTTGCCAAACTGGAACGAGCAAGCGAGCGGCTAAGCGCGCGCGCTTGAAAGATAGAATTGGTTCTATTTTCCAAGACCGCGTGTTCGACACGGTACAGTCTAGTTTACAGGTGCTAGGTAATATTACTGTCGGTTGGTTCATTGAGGGCTAGGAAAACTTCTCATTTTGGCATTTTTATTATCATCGATAGGCTTAGAACACTTGCTACTAATGGCATAATTTAAGTGGTAGGATCATAAATCACACCTATATATACATATATATTTTTATATATATTTAATTGGTAAGATCTTAAATCATACCTATATATATATATACGTGTATATATATATGTATATATAGGTACGATTTATGATCTTACCAATTAAATTGATTATAATACTGAAGTATTTTAACATATCTGTTTTACATATATATGTAAAACTTATATGTTAAAATACTTCAGTATTATAATCAAAGTAGGCCTTTACAAATAAGAATCACTATTATCGTGAAGAGAGAATGGGAAAACCACAACAATAAGTCACTTGTCTAAAAACCACCCTCAGTTCATCGAGCCAAGATTTGGACCTTTGCCTCCTTGTCAACAACTATCGAGAACCATCTACTATTCATGCACTCGCTAGTTTTTCCACCCAGTCGCTCAGTCGCTTGTCAGTCTGACCGAGCCCTAAGCGTACTTCCTTCTAACGTATGTACATTGGTAGGCTATAAGTTTGTGGTTTAATGACACGTTAAGTTATAAAAAAGTTAATATATTTTCCAGGAATCAGTTATCAAAACATAAAAGTGTGAAAAAGGAACACAAAACTTATGAATTGTTCTCATAACTCAGTAGAACACCCATTCGCTAGATATTCACGGAAATACAGTCTCATGCAAGCTATGTAGAGCGGAACAAGGATGATTTGTCAAATGGGGAGCGATTGGATTAGATCTTATTACATGTTGAGCGTATAACGAGCTTGGCTTACTCTAACGACACTCCACGACGTACTACTGGATTAATCTCGCCAATATTGGCCCTTCTATTGTATGGTTCTCGTAAGAAGACGATAGCTGACAATAACATAAATTACTGAAAATACTTTCAAATAATCATACATCAAGTAAAGCGCTCTGCTATGGTATATGTTGATAGATTATGTCAATTCCAATAAAATAATACCTATTAAAAGAGATTTATCAATATTGAGTGGACCCACCTCGGCGGCCGCGTGATCTGACGCGCTACTCTCAAAGTAGACTATACTGCTGACGACGGGCAAATTGACGTTCAAATCTCGGTCGGGTGTACTGAGGGTGATTTTTATAAAATGGTTTTCCACACACAAATGCGGATACATTTCCTATAAATATATCCATTAACCATTTACCTAATTAGTACAAGCGTATAACCCGAACAGGTAGTAAGACTTGGTGTGAAAATAAAATAATTTTGAGCGTAAAACAATCTATTAGACATGAGGAATGTTTAATTTGTATAAAGTGTACCCGCATTTACGTGGAAGGAGAGTGGAAAACTATTTAGGAAACAAACTCTCCCAGTACACCCGAATGTAATTCGAGACCCTGTCCCAAGCAGTCTAGTCCAGGGATGGCGAAACATTTACAACCAATGTGTCACTAAGGAATATATGAACTTTGAACTATTCTAGTGAACTACCTTATATTTACAGTTTGAATATTTGAAAATCAAAACTTATTTAATATTAGTAAATATAATGAATATTCAACAACTAAACTCAAATTGTAAATAGTTTAGTAATGCTTAATTATTAAAGAAAAAAATATTTATTAAATTGTCAAGATGAGTGTCTTAGATAGTATTAAATAACATTAAGTAAAAACATTGATAACACCTTCAGTGAAAAACCCCACTCTATTTACATTTATATAACTTACAGTATATGTTAAATTAAAAACCTACATAATATTTTCAATGTTAGTTTCAAACATGTTTTATTTTACTATCCAATATTTTTATGTTCGGTTCATAGCTTGTTAAAAACACTCAAGGTACGGGTTAAGACTATTTATAGCCGTTGACTTCACAAAGCTGATTTTGAAATGACATTGAATGACTCTCGACATTTTATTGACTTCAAAAAATCATATTAAGTTGTGAAAAGTTGTATTTAAAATTTATTTTTCTCATGTCGGTGCGCCAACCAATTCGTGTTCACGTTTCGCCCAGTGACACACGTGCCATAGATTTACCATTTCTGGTATAGTCTATGAGGAGAGTGACGCCTTAGACCATTCGACCAACGAAGTGGGTATCAAACCTCTTCTTCCTACCACAATACCATTATATTATATTTGTTTGTAGTATATTTTGAAATATTGCTATCACACAATATGATAGACTTGCCCGTTCACACGAATAGTTTTAGCTCTACGCATCTTGACGCTCTTCTTGGCTGTAAGAAACTTACCCAACTAATCCAAAGGTACAGGCTGAAGATGTTGAATTTTAATAAAATGGAACAACAATTTCCCTACGGTTAGACGGGGTGTTAAACGTCACGCTTTAATACAAAATTGCCTTCGATTGTAACCTAGCTGCGATTAGAGTCTCGTCATCTCTCTGATCAAAGTGAAGCACGCTAGCGCTGATCTAGCTCTAGCGGTCACTGTGATGTTGACTCTCGATCCCTCTCTTCTACTTACCAATCATTACAGCACTCTCCATTTCCTCCCCCCTCAACTTGGATTGAATTCAAAACGTTTTCATTGCGGTTGAGGTATATCATATCTCCCCCATTTTTCGTATCCCCGTCAAACCCCAAACCAGCCACCACACACAATTGTCGGGGTAGAGGGGAGGAAATGGAGACCACCATTCAATTTACGACAATAGGAGAGCTACCCGTTTCAACGCGGCTATCAATCGGTTTGTTTGGTGGAGGAAAGATGAACTACGGTTTGATACCCAAACAAGGGATCTTAGAGATTTAGATCTATATTAAGGATGGATCCTTTACAATCTTCTAGACCTCGAGTCTTTATAACTCTGAAGTAGATTCAAGATTCGGGGACTTTACAAGTTTGGATTCGAGATTAAATGTTTTCCATGAATTTGTTATGATGAGCGTTTGTATTGTATAAACAATTAGCATCATTACTATGTACAGAGGAATGTTGATCTATCCAACATAGTATTAATGTGGTAGCTCTTGTAGGTGCATAGATTGGTAAAACTTTCCTACGTGCTAAACATATTGTTTCAACACGTCTTAGTAATAATAATAATAATAATAATAATAATTTAGCACCGCGTCTTACTACCCGTTCGGGTTATACGCTCACGTCTTAGTACACACTAAAACTAGATGCATGTATAATATATTAATTACATTAATGGGATTGGTTGGGAAAGATTAAATCTTAAACTAAATATCTCTTAATTTGCTTAGGGTAGTGGAAGTAATTTAGAGAGAGTAAAACACTCTGATTACAGCTGGCTGGCATCTAAACCCCAACATCTATGTCACCAGCAAACTTAAATAAATGAGCTGACACCTCGACCACGTGCCCACCAGCGTGGAGGCAGAATTTTCATCTTGTGTAGGATTTTGAAGTCTCGTTACATCACATATCATATATGGGGTTTGTAGCAAACTTTTTATTTTCTAGTTGTCATCAACTCCTTTCAGACTCCCGCCCCTCTCTGTGGGTACCTCTTAGCTCAAGCAGAAACTAATCTTGACAGAGTTGTCAAATTGTTTGTTATTTAGGCGCAGGGCTAAAATATTAATAAATCGGCACTACACGTAATATTATGCATACAAACAGTCATATCGTAAACAATGCTAAACCATTATCTTTTAGTAAAAATGATTTATTTCATCGAAATATATACTCACTTTCGTGCTAATCTAGTGTTGAACTAGACTACCGAAGACAGAGTGATCAGGGTTCAATCCTGGTCAGATGCACGGAGGTTCTTCCTAAATAGTTTTCCATTATCTCTCCACGTAAATGCGGGTGCACTTACTCTATATTAAGCCATCCTAATCCCTAACCTATTAGTGTAATTAGTACATAGGCGTATGACCTGAACAGGTAGTAAGATTTGGTGCTGTATTATATTCCATCGTTTGTGTTTATTAAATATGAGTAAACATAAAGTTTTATACACACATAGTTGAAAGCATATAAAGGAAATGATGGGAAGTTAAATAAGACTTTCAAACCAGAAAATAAATTTCATGATTTTGGCAAAAGTAAACTTTTTTTAGAATAGGTTTTACACCGAGTCCCAAGAAAATATACATTTTCTGTAACCTCCACGCCATATTTATTGTTCACCATGGAAGAATTCTAAATAACTGTACTCATTTATTTATTCCGATATAATAGCTGAAAGTAAGGATATTTAGAGGAGGGAGAGAGAAAATAAATCCAATGACCTGCAGTTCCCTCTGAGGAGATATTCAATATATATCTCTAAAACAAGCACGGGACCAGGCCTTATCGTAACAGAGTGTACATAGCCAAGGCTGCTAGGAGGAAAGTCGAAGGTATATTATGTCCCTCTAGGGAAATTCTCTCCCCGTTTTCTACTACTTATAGCTCGACCGGCTAGCTCACTTTTTTTTTATAGAGGCTTAAAAGGAAGTTGCAAGATCGAAGTCTTCGTGGCACAAATAAAGTATAACCACACAAACTTAACATCTTCCTTTTTTTTAATGTGTTTTATGACCTTGAGCTAACGGCCTTATTGCTTCAAGCGCTGGGTAAGGGGTGTCGAAATGTTCCCAACTCTCATGACACGAAAGTAGCTAGCAAAAGACCTATTTTTATATAATGAACCTCTAAAATTGTTAACTATAAAACTTAAGGGAAAATGTCTGGCACGGCTTGAATTAAATGAAATCATGCATATTGATATGGAGAAAGGTTAGAAAACAATCCCAAACATCTATATTAGATCCGGTCTAAATTGAACCCAGGTCTTCCTCGCTTGAATCAATCGTTCTAACAGATTGTTCTATACATGAGTGTTAAAAAACATACGATAATATAGGGAATAACATCACATAACTAAATGTTTCACATTATTCATTTAGAGATCGATTATAATTAACATTTTGTCTACATTAATAGGCCTATTCAACAAGAATAGGTTACTGCTGACCACCAAATTAAATTTGGAAATGAAGAAGAAAGTGGTGAAATGCTAAATTTGGTGCATCACGCCTGTATGGAGCAGAAACTTTGACTCTCAGGAAGATGGAAAAGAAATACTTGGAGAGTTTTGAAATGTGGTGCTGAAGAAGACTTGAGTGAATATGTGAGACAGACAGGGTGACAAATAAAGAAGTTCAAAGAAGAGTGGTTGGGAAGAAAACTATTTTGGATGAGATTCTTCGGTACAAAGCAAACTGGATCAGACACTTCCTTGGGAGGAACTGTCTTCTGCACAACGTCATAGAAGGAAAGGTTCATGGAAAGAGGAGCTTAGGAAGAAAGAGGAATCAAATATTGGATGATATAAAGGAAAGAAGAAAATTATGAGAGCTAAAGGAGGAGGCAGAGGACAGGGCTTATTGGTGGTCTAAGTTCATTGACCAAAGGAAGGGACCTGTCTTTAAACAGAACACCTATTAATAATAAAATATTCCACTACAATGCTTGAGACGAACTATTTTTCTATTCCGATTCTATTTTGTTTTATATAACACTTCCTAAAGTTTTACTTTAATGATGCGAGGGATTTCCACTTGTAACTTTTATTCTTGCCTTATCATTTTTTTACCAAAATTTTAATGCATTTCTCCTCAATTGCCTTTTTACTCTCCCACTCCCTCCCCTACCAAACCACCCTACAACATATATTAATTCCTTACTACCCATTGATTTCAAATCGTGAATAAATATATTATGTAAATGGACCTCAAGGACACATTTGTATAAAATTAGGTCTACCAATATTTTATAAAGTTTCTAAGTTAATGTGTACTATATTAAATATAAATAACAAAGTTATATTTAAGAACAAATTTCAACATTAGTACAAAACTATTTTCACTGAAGTATTATTATTATTATTATTATTATTAGCACCGCGTCTTACTACCCGTTCGGGTTATACGCATTCACTGAAGTAAACATTAAGACAATAACAAGTTTTTAGGTGTTTTAACTTTTTGAAAAAATGCATCTTTACGAGTCTGGTATAAATGATATAAACGAAAATTTAATAGTACAGTCAGAAATTATAAGTAATGGAGTATATTTATTAAAATTAACATTCTCACGTCTATCAAAAAGTTAGGCTGGATAAATTAACTCGACACGGAGGATTAATCTCAGTTGCAGGTAAACAATAAAATACTTACATAATTTTAACAGCAGGATACGCGGGATAAATGTCAAACTCATGTAGTCTTAATTGCCAGAGATGGGTAGGTAGGGGTTCGAATCCCTGCCCGGTGTATTAAGAGTGGATTTTCCTACATGCTTTATCATTTATCCTCATTGTAAATGCAGGTACATTTCTTATGAAAGTTAACTTTCTCATTCTCAATCGATTAGTGTAATTATATCGTATTTCTTGAATGGGTAATAAAACGTGGAGAAATAAAAGATGATACGTACTATGACTGTTTCTTTATTTTATTTTAAACAAAATGGGCATGTTTTTAGTAAATGATTGTATGTACGAGTAAATTCATCTATGTTGTAATTTATTAGTAAAAGGTTGTTACAAGTGTGGTATTAATAACTAATATTTGTATATAAATTACAACTCAAAATGTAATATGAAAATGCACCAATTTCATCGCTGAGCTGTTAAAAAATAACAGACTGTATTTACTGTTTGATGAGTTTACCTTATCTAAACAATATTTCATTTCGTGCCAGGGGCTGAAGGCGCTAGAAAATGGACGATAGAGTGATATGGGCTCCTCATCCTACAGGGAGCCCATCATTGAGGGTAGACACGGGTTTCTTTTCGTAAAATTGGGAGTAGAGGAAATAACGTTTTAAACATTTCACAAGCCAAGAGTTGACTCGCCTATGATTACAAACTTTCTGTTTACTTTATGGCATTATGAACTAGAAAGTTCATTGCCGTACTTACGAAAGTACCACACCTAACTCTATTTGGAATTAGTTCTATCCAGTACATTTCATTAAACCCTATATCGTTCAGGTCCAGTTTAATGTTAAGCTCTCATCTGCATCTAGGTCTTCCCAATTGTCTCTTCCCATTGATGAAATAAACAATGATATATATATATATATATATATATATAAGTATTTTAGTTACAGCTTTAAAAATGGCATTGTTTATTTCATCAATTAACTCAGGATAAGTTAATATAGTTTACAACGCTTCCAGTTGAATTATATCTGTATTGCAATTATTATTTGATTAATCCAAATGGTTAGGTTAATGATAAAACACGTTTCACTTCCAGATTGAAAAGTTAGTGATTTTATAATGTAACACTTTTATGGTATAGAAAACTGTATGTACAGAATATAGTGACAAAATATTTAATACAACATAAAACTCGATTCAAATTTGCAAATTGATCACTAATTAACATCAAATTACATTCCTACAAATGTACATCATATTATTTGCATTAACTACTCCTAAATTGACTGTGGAAGAATGTCATTAAATATAGAGTAATATATCTGGATTATGTTCTCAATGTAACATTTTTCAACATATAGGCTAGAAATATACAAACATTAAAAAATACAACGATAAAATAAAATATATAGGTATCACTATCATTGCCAAAGAGTACATTTACAATAACATTAAATTAAATTTAAAACTATACAAGGTCATAAATTATTATTATTAGCACCACGTCTTACTACCCGTTCGGGTTATACGCACTTACGCTAATGTGTAATGGTAGGCTGATTGTGAGATGAAATGAAGGACCTACAGTTAACGTAGAATCCGAACCACGGTGGAGGCCTGGAATTCTCCACATTCACAAGATGTATTGTCAGAGGTGAAGGAAGGGTTTGGTAATCAGATAAATCTGTGCCGGGACCGAGGATTGAACCCCGGTCGCCAGCACAGAAGTCTGACACCTTACCCCTAGACCACCAGATCACCAAGGTCATAAAAAATTATGGAAAACAAACAATAGTAATGGAACCAACATTATTGAATTACATCATGGGTTTAGTAAATGAGCTGTTAAAAAGAATTTATAACACTGATGTTAATTGAAATTTGAGAAATCATATAATAAAATGAGGGGAAAAAATTCACTATATTAACATTGACAATCGTTTTGTTAATATAGCTTTATCTCTTTAACTAACATTAATGTTAATCCTGAAATAAGGAAAATAATATGGAATATAACTATAATTTATATTTAAATAGCTATTTATGTTCATAACAATCTGGAAATGAAATTAAGTCAATGAATTGTAGTTTAAGAACTATTAACACCACTAGTGTATCTTTATTTTATAAGATATTGAACAAGAATATTATATTGATAAATACAAAAATAATACTATGGGCGAGATCTCATTATGCTTATATCACCATTAAATAACTTATAATATACTACTTTAAATTGTATTTAGCCATTATTTGATAACCACTAGGTTAATAACTAAACAACCCACAAATTGTATGTACAAATAAATAATCCTATTGAATATTAACAAACATACTCTTTAAGATATGGGTGAATCCACGTTTTTAGAATCCGAGTATTCATTTTACCTATGAATCCAGAATCCCGAATCATGGAAAAAATGGTAAGCAAAAGTGCTTTAAATTCCTCACATATATATGAGACTTATCTTCTATTCTTTGATTCCCATTGGTAAGTTAATGGTGTAGGATCGGTTTGTCTGGTTTGTTTGATCTAAACCAGGGGTTGACAACTAGTCTAATGCGATAGATCGGTTTAACTCCCGGCAAATTTCAGTCTATTGTATAAGTAAACCACAATATCATATTAAAATCGAACTTTGAGTCTTCTAAATTCACAAATATATCAAGTTAGTACTTTAAAATAATATTCAAATGTGATCAGAATGTGGGGAATGCCAGGCCTCCACCGTGGTTCGGATCCCGCGTTAAGCTGTAAGACCTCCATTTCATCTCACAATCACCCTACCATTACACATTAGCGTAAGTGCGTATTAACCCGAACGGGTAGTAAGACGCGGTGCTAATAATAATAATAATAATAATAATAATAATAATAATAATAATAATAGTAATAATAAGTGTGATCAAAATAACTTTGATCGCTTATAATCGGTAATGTTATAAGAAAATGAGATTTTTAGTATGAAAATATTTACGTAACTACAGTATATTTTATTTGTTCTTTAGTTTCTTGTAGGAAAGGGGGAACAAATTATTCTATGAAAGATGGAATACAAAGAACAAATATAAGACGTAGGGACAAAAATTTAATCCCAAGTATAATGGAGAAACTATGGATGATGGTGTACCTTTAATAAGTTTTTAAATTTAATGAGGCCCAAAAAATATATCCTACCATTGGTCTAAACCATCTAAAGTAGGAGTATAATATACATTCAATTAATAGCTTTAGAAAAATAACTAAAATTTATTCAAAAATTTATTTACACTTTTTTCGAATATAACATTTAAACGTTATACGAATACTCAAATAATATAAAATACATTTTGAGATTCAAGAGCGATTATTTTATTTTAATAAATGAGAGGCTAGCCGCTAGTAATATTGTATTGTATTAATTATATAAAATATGATATTACATTAATGTTAGTAAATTTATTCAAGTAGTAATAACAATATTACTTATGTATGTATTTTATTTGTTTATTTTGTTTGAGGTATTTTACGTGCACTTTTTAAACTTACACACACGAACATTTTTACAAGCAAGAACGAAATAGCCTACCAATTTTGCTGGTTATGATATTTTCACATGCTAGAGTCGACATTTAGTATTATATTTGTATACGTATAACCTGAACAGGTAGTAATACGCAGTGATTAAAAACATATATAAAAGTAATAACAGACCAGTAATAGTATACATAACATATCTTAACTATAGTCGTCACTCATGTAGATGTCATGGAAAGAGCACTTGACTATGAACCAGAAGGTTGTACTTCGATTCCAACTGAATCCACTCCAGGTGTATATTTATCGCTCTTACAATATGATTTACAACTCTCTCCTCAGATGAATAATAATTAGGTCCAATAAAATTCACTATCATCATCCTCTTTCTTAAGCTGATTCTAACTGGCAATAGCATTAGGTCATGTTAAAAATACATTATTAAAAATAATTACTAGGATTGGCTAGTAGATTGTTGATAAGTCAAGCAAGTCTTGACGAGACTATACTAGTGAATTGTTCCGTCTGGATTTTTTTAGCACCACGTCTTACTACCCGTTCGGTTTTACGCTTACATAATAATTGCATTAATTGTTTTAAGGATTAGGAAGGTTATATTTAGATGAAGCATACTCGCATTTGTGTGGAGGAAGACTGGAAACCCATTTTGTAAAAACCACCCTCAGCTCCCCCGACCGAGATTCAAGCCTTGACCTCCCCGTCATCGGCAGTCTAGTCTACTGCAAGAGTATCTCGATAGACCACGTGGCCACCGACGTTCATACTTATTCTTTGAAGCCAATAAACACACATTCTTTCACTATATTATCTTGTGTGTGGTTGGTCGAATGTATAGTTAAAGAGAGGGAACCAATTATTAGCAAACAAATAAGTCGTGAACTAATCATTTAAACTGTGCTCTCAGACTTTATGAATAAACATTTATGCTTCGTAAATTGTAAAAAAATAATTCCAAAATTTGTATCTCATTATTATATTTGAGTAATATAGTTATTGGTTTTGTTATTGTGAATGGAAATAGGATTACATATTATTCAAATATCTCATTTTTATTTATTGATCGCAACATCCTCAAACATTTAAAAATCTTTTAAAATTATTTGATTTCCCTTATCAAAACATCTATGATAAATTTAGCTTTAAATACATTAGAAACCGACACCTTAGTTCATTTGGCATCGTGTTTGTACGAGTAAATTATGCTAAGGGTCCTAGTTTCAATTGCCAGCATGGCCGAAAAATGTATCACTATTTAAATGTTGCTTTACCCCTTCACCGCGATGAATTAACGGTCGGGGAGTGGATTTTGTGCCTGTATTAGTATTAAGTTAGATTATATGGCATATGAAGCTACGACAGTCCTAGCAAGTCGGTAGCGGAAAATATAGGGCTTGAATAAAAAAGTGACCCAGACCACATGCTGGAAATAGTAGTAGTGGATGTAAAAATAAATTAGGAAGTTTTTATAGAGTTCAAATATTAGCAAACTTTTACTCTCAAAATATCTGTATGAAAATAAAATTCACCCCATTAATAAACTTTAACAACGAAAAGAGTGGTATAATGCTAATATATATATGCAAAATATATATATAAATATGTTCAGTGACAGAATAAAGTTCTGAGTTTCCAAAATAAGCTCAGTGGTTGCTCGAGGGTCGTTGCAGTGCAAGCCAGTTTTGATGAAACTTCACCAGATTTCTAAACGTCCCTTCTCTTTCACTATTATTGAGCAACCACACACACAATAATGTAATAAACAAAATTGTGTTGTTTTTTTTGCTTTGGCTTTTTAGCACTCCATCTTACTACTACTCGTTCGGGTTATACGCATAACATATGAATTACACTAATGTGTAACAGATGAGGAAGGTTGAATTTAGGGGAATTGCACCCATATTTGCGTGAAAGGGGAGGGGAAAATACGATATAGGAAAAAACCACCTTTAGTAAAACCGAGTAGAATTCAAACCCCGATTCTCCCGTCATAGGAAGTCAAGTCAATTGCGAGACTGATGGATTAGACCATTAAACCACCAAAGAAGGACTTACTAGTTCTTAGGTTCATGATTGATACTGAGTGGAGGGGAACAACAATTTCCTGGATCTGTACCTTAAAGCCTGGCTTTCCCTAACAACAATCCAAGAGCCGCATCTAAAGATAATAGCCAAGGTCATAATAATAAAAGTGAGACTAATACAGGCGTGGGGAGCAGCCGGTATAAATTTGGCAGCTAGTCCTAACCTCACTTGAGGGAGACAGACAGCTGTCATGTCTTATAAGCTAAGGTGAAGTTTATTTAAAGCTACAAGACAGGAGTAATCCCAAATAGTAATATGTATTTTAAACTGTGTCTTAATAACCGGCTGGGCTATCAGCAGTTTTAATTATTATTACTATTAGCACCGCGTCTTACTACCCGTTCAGGTTATACGCACTTACGCTAATGTGTAATGGTAGGGTGATTGTTAGATGAAATGGAGGACCTACAGTTTAACGTGGAATCCGAACCACGGTGGAGGCCTGGCATTCCCCACATTCACAAGATGTCTTATCAGAGGTGAAGGAAGGGTTTGGTAATCAGATAAATATCTTCCGGGACCGAGGATTGAACCCCGGACCCCCAGCACAGAAGTTTGACACCTTAACCCTAGACCACCAGGTCACCAGTTTTAATCATGTTAGGGGACTAGGTAAGAGGAGGGGGACAGAGTTTAAAGTAAATGGGTCCACATTTGCGTGTGGGGAGGAGTGAGAAATCATTCGGTCACGAAAAAACACTCTCATTACACCCGACTGGGATTCGAACCCTGATGTTTAGAATAAACGTTACCCTCAATACATTCAGCTAGGATTAAAACCCCAACCTCCACGTAACCGGCAAACAAGACTAAAACTGTTACTCGAGATGTGTAGTTCACAGACTAATATTATTAACCTGAAGGATACTTCCAACTGAACTAGTCAACTATGGTCCAATTTTCATAGAAATAACCTTTTATTAAAAATACATATATTTATTTTGCAGCCAAAATTGGTAATATGTTACTATATTATTTGTTTTTTTTTTAAATATAGGTATTGATAGTTACTATAAAAAGTGATAGCTTCATATAGCATGAACTGGTGTATTAATATGTGAAAATAGTTCTAGTAACTTTTCATAGCATTTAAATAAGGCCCTTACTATGAAAATTGGACTCTATTTACCCTTAACGAAGCTATCTAGTTTAAAGTGAGTTACGAGGTTACGTAAGGGAAAGCAATCGTGTGATTCATTAGCCAATTTCAGTCACAGAAACGAAGTGAAAAAAAAGAGCCACGAGTTTTTCCTATAAGCTACCACGTGTGAGGTAGTTCATTATTTGACATTTCTCTTCCTCAGCTCAGCTATCTATCTACCACCTTTCAACAGCTCTAAGGACCATTATCAGTTTTGGTGGCCGCCTGGCGTGTAGGCTAGGCGTCACTCTTGCACTAGACTGGACTGCCGATGACGGGGAGATCGGGGATCGAATTCCGGTCGGGTGTACTGAAGATGTTTTTTTTTCCTGAACGGTCTTCCACTCCCCCTCCACTCAAATTTGGGTACTCCTCTTCTAAATTCATTCTTCCTTACCTTTAGCACTTAAGTGTAATTAGTTCATAATGAGTGGTGTAGCTCGAACGAGTAGTAGGACGCGGTGATTAAAAAAATTTAACACCATTGCCCCAATATCGATAATTAAATCACGGGCTGGACATAAATATGCTGATGTCAGACGAAGATGTATTCACTACTGAACGAGATGTAAAATGGAATCCTGATACGTATTTTATTTGCTCAGAACATTTTTTTCGTGATGATTATGAACAAGACCTTCAGGCCTAACTGCTAAACTTTCCTAAGAAAAACAAATTAAAATTACTTGCAATACCCTCCTTTATTTGTGGTGTCTCCCAAAATGTTATACAAGGGAAAAATATTACCCATGATCTGACACACTACTCTCGCAGTAGACTTGATCACCAATGATGTGGAGCTCAAGGTACTAATTTCAGTCAAGTGTACTGAGGGTAGTTTCTCCAAAGTGATTTTTCACTCTGTCTCTCTTCACGAAAATACGAGTACACTTCTACAAGGTATAACCTTCCTAATCTCTGAAACCACTAGCGTAATTAGTACATAAGCGTATAACCCGAACGGGTAGTAATACGGTTTGCTTAAATAAATATATATATATCACTATGTATATACAGTACATATATTTATATATCTCTAGCGTGGTATTGCTTGTAAATGGGTGAATGACGGAACTACTAGATGTAGTTCGCGAACGACCACTTAGATTAATGAACTGCTCGTTTCAGTTAACTCTTTTTTAGCAGTGAGTCTTACTACTCGTTCGGGTTACTCGCATACGTGCTAGTTACGCTAATGGGTTAGGGAGACGAAGGTTGAATTTAGATTAAGTGTACCTTCATTTGTGCCAGAGGGGGGGGGGCGGGGTTAGAGTGGAAAAACATTTAGTCAATACCACCCTCAGCATATCCGACCAGTTTTTGGACCCCAATCTCCTTGTCATTGGAAGTCTAGTCTATTGCAAAAGTTACGCCTCTTAGAACATTAGACCACCAGAGCGTGTTTTAGTGAACTGAATCCCTTTGGACTCTTCCCATCAGTGGACGGTTACACCCGTCACCATTGAATATACGTGCCCTACAGTAGCCAATGGAGCATGGGCGTTCCCATGGTGACACATGACGTCACACCCTCGTTGGAACGGTTCGTATGGTGCGTCAGTGTATACCGTCATCCCTATCAACTCTGTAGTCGTCTTCTTATCTGTAAACTAGCCTTTGATGACCCTCTACCATTCTGCCCTCAGATAGTGAGTCGCTTAAAGCGTCTACCGTGAGCCATTCTTGGTTATGACGTCGGGCGTCGGTATAGTCTGAGCAACGAGACACTGCTGTGGTGGAACTATTTCCCCGGAGTGGTTCTTTCAGATTTCCCATCCTTCTCCTCGTGGATTAAGCCATCGATACCAATATGACTTAAAACGATAGGTACGTGGAAAAATGCATAAATCATAGTCGTGTCAGGTTTGTTGGTCATGGTGAAGTTGGTGGTTAGAATAACGTGATGTTTCGTCCTCGATCTTAAGAGACAATCCCTGAAAAAATATTTCTGACCCCGACTGATTTTTGTCTCCGAATTGTTAAGAAAACTAATGCTACATTGTACATTATCTCATCATACCAAGAGATGAGTATATGTTTTTGTCTCAAACTATATGGAGGCTAGCTCACTAGTTTCAAGTACTGTACCTTAACCTATTATTTTCACTATATATTAAATATCGTTACCTTTAGTAGTCATAATTTATTAACACTATCAAATATCTATGATATAATAATCATGACTATAAAGTTTAATACGCACCATTTAAGTGGCAACTATCTTCTTTGGTTCCCATAAGTGATTTTAGAATGAATGTTCATAAAAAAAACTCCATTGTGTTATCTCGCAAGAGATCTATATCAACCGAGGGGCTAACGTATGTTGGCGAAGATGCTGCCAACATTTGTGGATATAAGGGGGTCATGTGGTCAGCACAATGAACCCTCCATCCATTAATTTCAGTTTTATAGACCAGGTCAATTACTTCTTTATTCAAGAATCCCCTCATATGACCCATAATTTCATATGAAAAATCTGAAAGCAGTGGGGATCGAGCCCGGATCCTTTTGATCTGTGGCCAGAAACTCTGACCATTAGACCACAGAGATGGTGGGCTGGGCCTCAAATACAAGAGAAAAACTGTTATTTAAGGTTATCATCCCATCCGTGAGTATCTAAGTGTTTTTATAGAAGGTTTTATACTCTCCCTTCACGAAAATGAGGGTGCATTCACACTAAATTTTACTTAACCCTCCCTAACTCATTAGTGTGCATACAGATAATTCAGCCAGGCAGTAAGATGCGTTGCGCACAAATAAACATCTCGATAAAATCACTCTGATCCTATTATTATGAGTCCATTAGTTGTTAGCTACCGTTATAGCCGAATCTAGATATCAGGTACCCGTCATTTGGGCTAAAGTGTAGGCCAAATGACTTTAGGCTAAATGCCTTTAGGCCAAATGACATTTGTGAATTTAATTTTTAGGCCAAATGACTTTTTGTAAAATTAATTTTTAGACCATTTATTTAAAATGTGTTTATGTTGTCTCCGGAAACTTTCGCTTTGATTTGTAGTGTTACGAAGTGTGTAATGTAGCTAAATAGTATATACTACCGTTTCAAAACACATTTGTCTTCTCTCAATTCACTACTTCCCAAGGTATAGCAGCACGTCCATTAACCTGTAGTACCACTTTTGTATGTTAAAATTTACCATTGGCAAAGTTTTGTATTAATTTTTGTAGCTTATTGTACCACAAGTAAAAAGTTTTGTACTCGTACCCTTTTTGATTAACTAGCATATACATGTGTCCACCCCATTTTAATAATTTTGTTTTATTTTGAATTTTGAACTTTTTTCAGTGCCAAATTATATTTTATCTGGCTTTCTGCATATATTTGTTTATTGATTTTGTTAAATGAATGAATCCACCATTAATTTTTTTATAATTATATTAACTTACTCGAGTTTGCCCAAGGCTTTGCTCACATTTAAGTTGAGTAAATTAACTCATTTATAGCGAATCATCTAAACTAGGTTTTCTCAAACTCTTTGCACTTGAGCCTTACATGAACATTAAAAGTAATGGTTAATACTCCCTTTCTTAGAATAAAAATAACTTTTTTACGTTAAAATACAAAAAACAAGGCATTTATTATTTCCTTGGTTACTTTATTTTCTTATAGGAACTTTGTAGAAGTTTATTAAGAATAGTAAAGTTTTGTTAAATAGTCATAAAATATCACGTTTGTTTTAACATTTTATGACGGAAATATTATTAATGAAAAGCATGTATTTGTCATTTGGAAGAATGAGTTCTTTTTCCTATCACAGAGATGGTTCATTTCAGTTTTTGTTTTTATAACACATAAAGGAAGGCCTTTTTCAACTGCCAGTTGATTTCTGTAATTCAAATTATCATACTTGTTGAGAAATTACTTTCATACAAATGTATGTAGATACAAATATCAACATTAATTATATTGCTTCATAAGTCAAACAGAATATTAATTTTTTACAGTCAATCAGTATTTAGCAAGTCGAAGGAAGTGTACAATTGGTTCACAGATAAAACGATGCGCGCCTCACCTAGAATACCCTCGCGCCTCACAGTATAAGAAACCCTGATCTAAGCTACCAAAAACACAATTTCAGACACGTGTAAGGCGAGAACTTTGTCTGTATGCCTATGAAGTCACATATTACCTATAAGAAGGAACCAAAATATATTTTTTGAATATTTGCAATCTTTGCATCAATATTTGCTCGCTTATGCGGATACATTGTTGAAATCAACACCAACATAAATAGTTTACATTTACTATCTAATATACTAAACTAAATCTAAATTGCTGAAAAAATAACTACATTTAGGGCAGAACTGCAAACACGATAACAATGGCTCTTTTACGTGAAGGAATTGTTGAAATGAACACCAAAAGAAAATTAATAGTTTAAATTTGCCATTTAAAAATTAGTTAATTTGAAAGAATCATTCTAGTAATCCCCTTAGCTTGTTAAACCAATTGTTCTATAAGTTTTGTAAATGTTTCCTCTCTCCCCCAATCATCATTTCTCTAATTCCCATTTGAACACCTATAGTTTAAAGACCTATTTCGTTATCTCTTAGTTGTACTTCTTCTACTTGCCAGCCAAATTTTGATTTTCTACTACATCTAAAAGTATTTTTTATACATTATTACCTCTCCTGGAGTTCCATTTTAAATGTTCAGACTTAATAGTAATTTGGAATTGTGCATTTAACGGCCTGCTGAATTCTATTTTTATACCACATTCCAATGAGATGTTGTTTTTATTGGTTTTGTAGATTTAGAACCTCCCCATCCCCAAACCCTCTTTTCCCCACTCACTTTGAAAAATTTAGAGTATAATATTATTTTGGATATTTGGAATTTGATTTCTCTACCTATCCGATTTTTTTATTTTGTATCTCATTTCAAAAGGTTTTTTCTATTATAGTCCATCACCACTATTTTCCAGGATGCCATTTTAAATTATTATTATTATTTAAATGTTTATTTGTTTTTGTTCCCATACCTGGTTGAGGAATTTAAGTTTCATCTATTAGGTTTGGAAATGTTGATCCCAACCCCTTCCCCCTTCCACCATTTCTCCAACTCCCATTGAAAAATTTCAAATTTTTAAATTTATTTGGTTATCTTGATGGGTCCTTTTAGCCGAGGCTACGCATTTATCACTGTCTAACTCATTGGTCTCTATTATATAGCTGGATGGACATCTGTGACTGAAATATTTGAGCCGTCGTCTGCCTACCATTGTGTAAGAGAGAGAAAGATTTTCGGGTATCTCTTTTTCTCTTACACCCATACAAAGCAATGTGATATTTTGACATCGTTCAATAATTTGATTGGATATATGGGATACAACAAAGTGTGATTTGTTAAATGAAATAAATGTGTTAGCAAAAGCTTTGAAGAGCATAACAGAGTTCAAAACTGGTGAATTTTTTCTTTAAATAAGTTGATGGAAGCTAATATATACTGTGATTTTTGAAGGAAACTCGTTTGGAAGGCATTATCTCGTACCATAATCCTACCCTATAGTAGTGTTTAGGTAAAATAAAAGACCTCCCAGAGGGGAATTTCTACTTCCGGTCAATATGGCCGTTTATCCTAACAAAATCATATAGTATATTATTCTGGTACAAAATAAAGCCCTACATATTGGGATTCCTATTAAAATCAGGGTTTAGTAGATAGCCCCTAATGTGCTTCCTACAATCCTATAACATAAATTATCTTTTGAAAGTAAGACTTCTACACAAAGTATATCATTCAAACAAATATAATACAGTTTTTAGCTAACTTTTTTCATTATAGTTATTGACTTTAAACATAATATGGTTTCTGAAAGCAATATACAAGTTATGAGCCAACTTTTTTTAAAAGGTAATATAATAATACTATCTTCAAACCTATAACCTAAGTGATCGTTTAAACGTATGGCAACTACATAAAGTTTGTCATTCAAACAAATGTAATCACGTTTTAAGATACTTTGTTCATTATATTTATCAAACTTTCAATATAATATGGTTTCTGAAACCAATATACAAGCTAATATTCAATTTTAAATATAAGTGTAGTATTGGAAGACTGTAAACAATATGGATGATAGCTACATATTTAAATATATTAAAGATTGTATTCGTATTTGTACAGTATTACCTCAGGCATGAGTGGTATAATATTTAATTATTTTCAAACAATAATACTTTTATTCGTCAGAGACATATTTTCGCATAAGCGCAATGAAAGAAACCTTCAAATCCCCCCCCCGTCACAAGATGGTAAACTTGAGCGTCACGCTTTGTTCCTTGGAAATTCGTATTTTTATTTCCATCCAGTATAATATAGAGATCATTGATATAACTGGATGGACATATCCGACTAAAATTTTTGAGCTGTCACCTGCACACCAATGTGTAGGAGAGAAGAACACTTTCAGGTATTTCTTTCTCTCTCTCTCTCACACACACATATAAGACAATGTGGCATCTCGGCATAATTCTCTAATTTGTTTGAATATATTAGCTATGTCAATGTATGATTAGTTAAATTAAATAAATGTGTTAATAAAGATTTGGAAGAGGATAATAAGTTCAACACACATGGATTGTTTTTTTTAAATAGGTCAATATAGGCTAATATAGTAATAATTCCTACAAGCCTATAACCTATATGCGCGTTTGAATCTCTACACAAAATTTGTCATTCAAGCACATGTCATTAAGTGTTAAATTACCTTATTTCATTAAAGTTATCAAACATTAAATATAATATGGCTTCTGAAAGCAATAGATTATACAAGCTAATAGCTAACTTTAAATATATTGCAATATAGTAATATTTCCTACAAACTTATACCCTTAGTAATAGTTTGGATGTAAAACTACTACACAAAGTTTGTCATTCAAACAAATGTAATTAAGTATTAAGCTACCTTTTTTTCATTATAGTTAGCGAACTTTCAATATTATAATATTATTACTGAAACCAATATATAAGCTAATAGCCAACTTAAAATGTATCAAAGTTTTGGCATAATGTAAACAACGTGGGCGATAGCTACATATTTTAATATATCAAATATTTTATTCGTATTGGTACGATATTAACTTTAAAAGCGAACTGTATATCTTTTAATGTAAATGTGTATTCAGCCAAATGGGTTATAATACTTCACTAATTTCAAAACAATAATACTTTTACTCACCAGAAACACGTTTTCAAAGCCACTGTGAATAGTAAATGCTTGTGTTTTTTTTTAAAGCTTTCCTATTTTTTATGCATGAAATGTTACGAAAAGTATCGTAACAATACTACCATTGACATGTGTAATAAAAGTAATCCAACTATGGGATATGGTGTTATACGCAATACTTTCATAAATATGCTGATGTCAGACGAAGATGTATTCACTACTGAACGAGATGGAAAATGGAATCCTGATACGTATTTTATTTGCTCAGAACATTTTTTTCATGATGATTATGAACAAGACCTTCAGGCCTAACAGCTAAACTTCCCTAAGAAAAACAAATTAAAATTACTTGCAATACCCTTCTTTAATTGTGGTGTCTCCCAAAATGTTATACAAGGGGAAACTATTACCCGTGATTCTAGGCACTATATTAGATTGAGGAAACAAATAATAGGTGATAAAATGGCGGGTAGACATATTTTGAGGACCTACAATATTTTTACTTTATGAGAATGTCCATCCATCCTTCAAGTTATCCATCTCACCTTAAAACCTACTTGAAAACATTATTTATTAAACGTGATAAATCACGTGGCTGTATTACATAAATATGTTTTGTATAAGATCGTAATTTATTGTATTACATAAAAAAATTATATTGTACTGTAGTTAATGAAAGAAGTAACATGTTGGGTGACGTCATTGTTTACTGTTAGCTAATAAATATAAAATGAATAACCCTCTTGTATGTAGGCCTATTCACAAACCAATTTGGAGTGTGGTGAAAATCTTGAATTTATATTAATGTTCATCTGAGTGTGTAAAACTAAATATTAAAAAAGTAATAATAGATTCGACTACCATTTATGTTATATAAGTAGTGATTATAGAGAATGTCAATAATAATATCCCCAATATGTGTTTCCTAATATTTGGTAATAATGTGTGTGTTCTCCCCTCTCCCCTTCCCCCTACCCTCGAGTAGGAAATAAAGTCATCCTCCAAAATGGCAGTCAGGTACATCCATGGGCGATATACTATATTCTATAAATATGCAGAAAAAAGAAACCAAAGAAGGTGTAGCTGTTCATTGGATCTCTCAAAAGATAAGCAACGAAACAAGTAAACCAATTGTAAATACTACTGAAACAATTAAAACATATCTTGAATAACTACAAAATGAACACAAAATATTGAAATTCAAACTATTGAAACGAAAATATCTGGAAATCCGTAGGTTCAGGAACATACCTATCTTATATATAAATTGATATACCCATTTTTTATTAGAGAAATTACGAGGTAATGGCTGAACAAATTTTGACAAATAAGCACTCATTTTAACGGTTGTGAGTCCAGGATGTTGGGAAAAATAGTATTTTCCCACGAAAACACGATTTTAACACATGATAGTTTTCACTATGGAAACCGTTATTTCCGTTATTGGCTGCATGGCTGTAAATTTCTAAATAAAATACATATCATTGGCTAAAAAATAATAATTAATCCTTATTGTTGGTCCGAATACAGTCATCACATCTTTTAATCTGCAAATAAAATATTTATCTTTGGATGCTGATTTCACTTTAGATTGTGGTTAAAACACATCTAAATTAAGATTGTCTGGACTGGGAAGCATTTATATATTATTGGAATGTTGCTATCTTTAATTCTCAATTAAATCAATAATATCGAACATAACTTTCAAATTAAATGGTTTTGTTGTCAGTTATATAATAATATGTTATACGTTTTGTTTCGCGCATGAACAATAAAAATATATAAATGATACAATGATGTTTAAATATGTTTTAGTATGTATTATAAGATCAAAATTTTTAATTATCAAATTATGGGTTTTGGTATTATTATTTTTCAAATAATGGGTTTTGATATTCATTTTATCAAATAGTAGCACAATACAAATACAGTAAGTTCATCTATGTTTTCATGTTACCACGTAATTTTGAGGTAATTATATTTCAAAGTAATCTTTTTAGTACTCCATCTATCTTTTCAAATTATCTCTCTCTCTGACACTTTCTCTCTCACACACACTCTCTCAATCATACTCTATCCCATATTTTCTCTCATTTTGACTAAAACTTTTCCCTCTCTCACACACTCTCTCCACTCACACACACACTATTAAACAATCTTTCACACATTATATTTATCACACTCACTCTTAAACTCTCTTTAAACTCATTCTCTTTCTCTCAAACACTTACTACCAAATTATTCCTTTCTCTCAAACTTTCTCTCACCCATTATCACATTCTCCCTCTATCTCAAATACCCTTTCTGTCTCAAACACCCTCCTTGTCTCAAACTTTCCTTATCTGTCTCAAATTCTTTCTCAGACTCTCTCTCCCCCTCAAAATCACTCTTTTCCTAAAATACTTTCTCTCTCCAATTCTCTCTCTTGAACTTGATCACAATCAAACTATCTCTCTAGTTTCAAACTCTCTCTCTATACTATACTCTTGGTCTTAATCTTTTTCTCTAACTCTCTAATATTTTTTTTCTCCAAAATTCTCTCTCTCTCTAATTTTTCTCTAAAGTCTCTCTTACATGCTCTCATATTTTCTCTCTCACGTACAAAATACCCCTCACAGTCTCCCAAAATATCACTCACACTCTCACACACTCTCTCTTTCTTATACACATTCCCTCACACACACTTTATCAGGCACTTTCTTACATACTTTCTCACACACATGCTCTCCCACTTTCTTTATATCTCTCTCTCTCACACACAAACGCTCAATTTCTCTCTCACTAATAACAACAATAATAATAATAATAATAATAATAATAATAATAATAAAGCAGCTAGTCAAATCCATCATTTCAGTTTATAAATATGTGGGCATTATGATATTGATTTTTACTGGCAAAATGTATTTCATACGTCGCTATTATATCCATTTAATAATACAATAAACCTGGTTAAAAATATGTTCATGTAGATTTAACATTGCTTTAGTCCAGTAACTTTAGGCGAAAATCGGGCGTCACTTTAGAAAAATGACAAATAAGTGAGCTGAATATTCGTTTCCACTTTCACTTTTCTTTTATAAATAATTTGTCAAAAGTCTCCATCATTCGATTGTACGCAAACAATTTTACCACGCGTAAACGGTGCTGAAAATTATTTTTATATATACATATTGTTTTCCGCGAATACCTTCTGTTCCTATTAACTTTATGATCATGAAATATACTAACAAAGAAATAATATCGGTAATGTATATACAAAATTGGTGACCTGGTGGTCTAGGGGTAAGGTGTCAGACTTATGTGCTGGTGTCCGGGGTTCAATCCTTGGTCTCGGCACAGATTTATCTGATTACCAAACCCTTCCTTCACCTCTGACAAGACGTGTTTTAATCACAACTTGTGAATGTGGAGAATGCCAGACCTCCACCGTGGTTTGGATTCCACGTTAAACTGTAGGTCCTCCATTTCATCTCACAATAACCCTACCATTACACATTGACGTAAGTGCGTACAACCCGAACGGGTAGTAAGACGTGGTGCTAATAATAATATATACAAAAAAGGTGATATAGTGTATTGTGATCTACTGAGCTATTGTTTTTTTCTTGTAGAATTAAGAATATAGGTTTGTTGGGGAAAAGCTGTATGTAGGAGATATGTCAATGTTTTTAGAAATATTGTAACTATTTCCCATCAGTTGTGCTATCTATATCCAGATGAAGCAACTAACAGTAATTTTTACTTTCCGAAGATACCTGAAGGTTTTAAATTTACATTTTAGGCCAAATGACTTTAGGCCAAACTACTTTAGGCCAAACAACTTTAGGCCGAACAACTTTAGGCCAAACTAATTTAGGCCAAACGACTTTAGGCCAAATGACTTTAGTGAAATTGATTTTTAGAACAAATGACCTTAGGCCAAGTGCCTTTAGGCAAACGCCTTTAGGCCAATTGCCTTTAGGCCAACTGCCTTTTAGGACAAATGACTTTAGGCCAAATGACTTTTGGTTTAATGTTTTGGTCAAATGACTTTAGGCCAACTGCTACGTCCCGTAAATATAATCTTTTTTAAATTTAAAATTGACACCTGGACACGGGAAAAGAAACCAGGGAACTTTGGCCTAATATACTTATACTGTAACCACTGAGCTATCCATGAATCATCCAATACCCAGGATAGTGCTCCACTGATATTTTAAGTTATAGAGTCTGTGATGGACGTGTATATACCACAAGCTACATATGAGTGATCATTTAAGTTCACGAACTATCAGAAAACCTAACCCCATTCGACTTTGGAAGGCTTATATTGTCAATAATACAATGCCAATTCTGGATAGCTCAGTGGCTAGAGCATTGGCTTATCAAGCCAAAGGTATTGGGCTCGATTCCCGTGTCCAGGTGTAGTTTTTTTCAATCTAAAGAAAAAGAGTCATGTTGCCACTGATTACTTTATCTCGTGGTTTCTTTTCGTTGGCCAGTTGACGTAACCATAACCGTGCAAGTTCCTCTATGAGTCCATTAGGGCAGTAAGAGAACACGTGTGTAAGTGCGGGGAATTTGTTTGAACCGTTGAAGCTCTGAGTAAGCGACACTAAACGACCTTGGATCCGGGCCAGACTAATAATAAACTTCCATTGAACTCCTGAGTTGAAACATTCGTCTAACAATATTAATAATCTCAATACATAATATATTCTTATTTTACAGAGGCTTCATTTTGTAGCAGTCAAGTTTGGGAGCTTAGGCAACGAGAGAAAATATAAATGATTTTGAAGTTCTTATAGCAACAAATGTTTTGGTCAATAAATAGTTTAATATTTTCTTAATATGCTGGTATCAACATTTCTTTAATATCTGTCAAGGGTGTCCTGGAATTTAATGACATTTAATCTCCATTTAAAAAATTTGCATCATTTAATGCCGTTACCCTCATTACTCAATAACTGTTGATATAACCATGCGAAGAAAATTAAACTTTATGTTTCTACTAGAGCAATATTTTATTTATTTTAGACAAAAAAAATGTTGATATAAAATTTGCAAACGCACCTAGTTTCCTGGTGTTCCCTCTACACTATCACTTTAAGGGCGCAGCTTATTTGAAGGGAAATGTCTGCATACTGTGGTATTTATTATGGTAATGGCAGTTCTGAAACATCAAAACCACTCTACTAATTATCAACTAGCTTATCACAGTGTTTTCCAAACTTACACCACTATTGGAGTCCTTTCGAAGCCACGACAAACAACTTTTGCCTTCTAGCAATTCATTATAAAACTACTCGCCTCGGTGGCGTAGTTGGCTAACGCGCTAGTCGTGTTGAGCTCGACTGCTGAGGACGGGGAGATCAAGGTTAGAATCTCGGTAGGGTGAACTGGGGGTGGTTTTTCCTAAGTGGGTTTCCACTCTCCCTCCACACAAATGCGGGTTCACTTCCTCTAGTTCAATCTTCCCAATTCCTAATCTATTAGAGTAATTAGTACTTAAAGCGTATAACCCGAACGGGTAGTAAGATGACGTGGTGCTAAATAATAATAATAATTAAAAAACTCTATGAAACTAATACAGTATCTGTTATCTTGTAAAACAGTAATACTCAATCCTGGGGTCACGGCCACATTTTGTGTCCCGAGTTTAAAAGGGGCTGCCTTAATGTTTTCATTGATGGCATACAAGATACAAAATAACAACTGTTAGGTAAGATTCACCCTTTGTTAACTCGTAAGCAAATTATATGTGCTGTAAAGTAATTTTGGCTAAATAAATTTGAGAGAAACATAAATATTTATAGGGCACAAAAAGGTAAAAATAAACGTAAAGTGTAAGAGAATGCCTCATTTAAGTAGAAGGACAGCGTTTATTTTACTTATTTGGTGAAACAGGATCTTCTAAAATAAAATAATACCCCAGTGAGGTAGTAAGTACCCACAAAAAAAGGTTGCACACCACTGTTGTAAAGTATAAGCGGTTAATAATGAACTAAACAGAGCTGTGTAAGAGGGAGAGAAAAGATTATATAAGTCAATGACCTCACGACAAAATCCACATATTAAATATTAATAAAATGAAGAATTTGTCTGTATGTACTGAGCAATGCGCAATATCTACCGCAAGCAGAGTTCTGAAATTTTAAAATTAGTAAGCCCCTGGCACAAACATGTGCACTTAAAAGCGGAAATTTTAAATTTTTGATTGGAATATTTTTAATTTATTAAAAATTGGGTCGAAATAAATAAAATTAAGAGAATTTTTTTCCTGTTTGTTTGTTTGTTTGTTTGAAGCAATCAATTGGGTGGTTACTCCGGGTACTTCTGCTATTTAAAATATATTTTATAAAAAATCAAACTAGGTGCAATATCACATACCCCTAGTGTACGAGTACCACGGTTTTATAAACAATGGCTTTGAATTTTCTGTTGTGACCGTTTTAAAAGGTGACTTTATTTGTTTGAGGATCTCAAAATGGTGAAAAATTTCGCAGGAAACTTCGTTGAAAATGAGCTAACTTAACCTTTTAATGACTTATTTTTAAATTATAAACTTGTTTAAGGTTTTTAACTATGTAGGAGGGACATGTTTAATTCCTTGCCCTCCATTTTTACGTGAGTCATATTTTGAAATAACAGATACCTTATTAAATAATATTGGACACCTTAACGTACGCAACCTGTCTCAGTGCCCCGTTAGGCGACACCTTATGATTTTGATATTTTTGCATTAGCAAGCTATTATTTTAGATGAAAAGCAATTAAAAATCTGTGGGCACGTGAAATAAACGTCAACCTCATCGTCGGTGACTTGGAGGTTGGGTCTAGAAATCTGGTCATGTGTTTGAGATTGTTTTCTATTAATAGTATCCCACTCTCCCTCCACGCACATTTCATATCAATACTAACTTTCTTATCTCTTTGTGTAAATATGTGGGTATTTCGGGAGGATAGTAAGACGTGGTGGCTAGAATATAACAAACAAGTCATGTGACTCCTATAATATGGGAATGGTAATAATCTTAAGAACAAATTTATAGATTTTTTTCCCTTTAAGTTTTCTCCGTGAATTTAACTCCATGACAATAGTCCTCAAGCGAGTTATACCAACCGAGTGGCCGCAGAATGTTGATGAAGCTAGGGCCAACATTTGTGGATAAAGTGTGTCATTTGATAAGCACAACGAATCTTACAGCCATTGATCTCAGTTTTCTGGACTGGAGCCACTACTTATTTATTCAAGTAGCTCTCCAGTTCGTAGTCACGAATCTGGGCTATCCTCGTTCCAGACCCACTAATCCACAGATAAATTTGGAAATTTGGGGATCGAAACCAGGACCTATGGAAATGTAGCTAAGAATTATGACCACTGTATCACAGAGTAGGTTAACTATGGAAGTTAATTAACAACTAAAACCATTATAATTAATCTTTAGAAACGTTATTATTAATTTTTCCTATGAAGAATATTTTTACGACAAACAATATCTTTCAAAGCTAAATAGTAGTGTATTTATAGAAAATACAAAATCGTGGAGTCGTAAGAGGAAAACCGTCCAAACGAATTGTTTCAAAGGCCACTGCTTTGTTTTATAAAACTTGTCCATAGAAATCAATGTTGATATTTCCCTTTGAGACGAGAAATAGTCTCCGGCTAAAAGGTTAATTAATTCTCTGAGCTCGACATCAAGAGAATAAAGGATAAATGGGGCGATTTTAAGGTCTGTACTGCTTTATAATGGCTAATGGTCCGTTCAAAGGAAATTAAGTCACACAGCTTTTTTTTTTAAGCGCTTATCCCGCATGTGTGGCCTTGTGGACTTTCATCAAGCTTTCTCATGTAGTCAGGTTTACCGGTGATGGGGGGTCAGGTGTATTGATATTTTTTTTTAAATGGTTACCCTACTGCCCCCTGAAAATGTGGATACAATTCATCTACATTTTACTTTCCTCATTCTTACCTCATTAGTGCAGTTAAGAGCGTATAGTCATGATAAGTAGTAAGATGCCATTTTGAAAAATAACAATTTTAGTTATTAAATTCGTCACACTCCTCGCAATAAGGCCAATCACAAAAATAGTTTCGTTAAATAAATAGAAGGTTGTTATGTCTCAGGAGGGAGGGGGCTCTATAGACCATATATACATATCCCTCCCACATCTTGTTCTTCTTTATCCGTGGAAATAGATAAGCTGTCCATCTTTCCACTATTATACTTTCTCACTATATTACAGGCAGAGAAAGTATTGTGATCCTAAAAAAAACGAACTCAAGATTTTGATGAATCTTGACGTTTCATGACACCTCCTGCCCCCCCCCCGCCCCCCTTAAAACGAAAAAAGTTGTTATTGAATTTCCGTCTGTCTGTCAATCTGTACCTACAACTAGAGCCTAAACTATTTTACCGATAGGGCTAAAACTTGGTATCTAGGATTGTAATAGGGTTACCCCAAAGAGTTTTTGGAATTGGATATCTGACCCTAAAATTAAGGGTAGTTTAATGAGGGGCAAAAAGAGAACGAGTCGATTTTATCAAAATCGGCTCAAACTATTTTGATAAAATTTCATTTCAAAACATTTGTAAATATTCCAAACAAAATGGCTACCCTCAATATTTTGTAAAAATGAATTTAAGGCTCCGGTCTGATGCGTAAATTCTCATTTTTTATCTTAACTCCGAAACTATTTGAGATATGACGTTACTTGTCGTTGCAAATATGTAGATCAATTTAAAATATAAAGATTGATTCGAAACATATTTCTATAAAACAAATAACTTTCAATCTATAAGCAAATATATATATTTTTTAACTTTTTGAACACTACAAAGGTAAAGTATTGCGACCGTAAGAAAAATATAACCTGAAACGTCACTGGATGTCGACGTCTCATGATCCACTGAACCCTAAAATGTGCTCTTTGCAATGCAGTCTGTCTTTGTGTCTTTTTAACCCCAAAATTAATAGCAATGCGATAACCATAAGATGTGCATCCCTTAGTAAAATGACTAAAATTTTAACCGGAAGTCAAAATTTTAATACGAAATTTTGAACCTTGGAAACCTAATATCGACATTGTTTATTGTTCCAAATATACAAAAGAAGACGTTAATTATTTCAAAATAAAATTATGAAATTTAAAACCATGAGTCAAAAAAGTTTTACGTATGTGTAGCGCAATTTATTTTCAGGTTCGCTATTGTATATTATATTATGAATTTAGAGTAAATATCTCCATTTTTAAACAATATAGTGAGAAAGTCCGTGCGTAGTTCCGTACCATTTATTTAACTAAGTAATAACTTTTCCTCATTCTTCAAATCCATATTTTCAATAAATTATTAGTAAGTTTTCTAATAGTAATTTACCCTGGCTGCTAGTGGTCATGTGGTATAAGACGTTAGAGTCTTGACGGGAAGGTCGGGGTTTGAATCTCTTACATTTCTTAATCATCCTTAACTCATTAGTTCTTTTTAGCACCGCTTCTTAATGCACTTTCAGGTCATACGCTTTTATACTAATTACGCTAGTGGGTTATTAATGAGGAAAGTTTAATTTAGAATAAGTGTACAAGAATTTGCGTGGGGATAGAGTGGGAAATCACTTAGAAAAATCACCCTCAGCACATCCAACTGGGATCGAACCTCGATCTCCCCTTCATCAGCAGTCCAGTCTATTGCGAGAGTAGCACCTTAGATTTTGCGGCCACCGAAGTGGGTAACTCATTAGTTGAATTAAATGTGGATAACCCCGGTGGCCCTTAGTAAGAGATTATGAAGATTAAATACATCGAAATCACAGTTTAAAATAATTTATATCCCTCGTTAGTGTAAACCACAAACTACCACATTTATTCCTTAAGCGTGGTAAGTGAAAACTTGTCCATATAATTTATTTTGTAATAATTACCACTGGCACGGTTTAAAAAGTTTTTAGTTCGTGTGGACAATAATTGCCGCAACAATAAATCAACCCGGGTTTGCCATCTGTTGACAAACTTAATGTGTCCACAGTTATTAAATTAGTTTTTGTAATAATAATAATAATAATAATAATAGTAATAGTAATAACCAGTAAAATTGTAACACGAAGAATACGGCTAGACTTTTGAAAATTCATCAAGCCTAGAAATGACGCGCAACAATTTAAAAACTTTTAATTTTAAAAACTAATTTTATTCAATTTGGACAAAACTTGTTGTACATATAAGCTAATTTTGGTACATACAACTTAAATACCAATATGTGGGGCTGTATGACGTTAATTTTTTTTTTAACATAAGTGAATCAGAATCAAACTATACACAATATTCTCGAAGACAAATCAATGTAAAAGTATGATTTTAATTTTCTATTTAAAAAAAAAATTGTACTAAATAAATATAGTTTATAAATTAATTTATTATAGAAATGAGTAACTTATTTAGGCCTTGGCTGATGAATAAAATAAATATCACAACATAAAATTTAAATAACAGCACAAAATTACCAAGTTTGAACATAAAGTATTATTTAACCTTCAGTATTTTCTTATTGAGAAAGATTTGTATCTGTCAATGTTAAATATAATATTTTTAAGGACGTTAATAAATGAGTTATGAGTTGAACATCTTTAGCTCCTTTTAGCTTGTAGCTTTAACACTGATGTTAAAACAAACCCCTACTTATTTACTTTGTTAGTATTAAAATTGTGAAAATTTTTATCTCGAGATTAAGGGAGATATTGACAGTCTATGTGTACTTGAACTCAAAATTGTTGGTCCTATAAATCGGTTCGTCAGTTTGTATCTGAGGCCAGAGCCAAAACAGTTTGATTTCTTTCACACACGATATTTAGATGTTATACCTTTAGGCTAAATTATTATTTTAATTCTCAACCTAAAATGACGGAAGTTGACTGATTTTTAATCAATTATATATTTTTCGAAAATAGTTCCAATTATTGTGTTTAAATTATATATATAAGAAATGATTTAAATTATACATATAATTGTGTCCTAATTTTTTGGAAAACGATTGATTTAAGGTTAGTTTACTGATGACTTGTTTTTGAAATTTTGTAATTTATATATAAGAAAGTATGTACAATTTTGTTGTAACATTTATCTATTTGAAAGTCCACATTTAGTTTGTTGTTTTGTTCAACTTGTTTACTAATTACGCTAGTGGTTTATAGAGGATAAAGATTATATTTAGAGGAAATATACCTGCATTTTCGTAGAGACAGAGTGGAAACCCATTTTGGAACAACCACCCTCAGTACACTCGATCAAGATTAGAACATTGATCTCCTCGTTTTCGGCAGTCTAGTATACTGCGAGAGTGATTCCTTAGGCCATGTGGCCACATAAGTGGGTCACATTTAATTAAGAGGTTCATTTAAATATCTAACTAGAGCAGAAGTAAGTTTTTAATACTCTCGGGTTATCCTAGTACTACACAGATTCATGGTCATGGGATTTAGTAGATGAATTATAAAATAAAGTCTTCAGAACTCACGTTGAGATTAGGCTGACTGACAAAACCACGTTGAAACTTTCAATTTAGAAAAACTCCTCAAAGAACCCGAGAAAATTTCGAACCTAGGCCTTGTCTTTCAATTAAGATCTGAGCATGACAAAGGAACACGTTTCCACGTAGATAACTCTATGGATTTTGAAGTCAAAAACTTCAAAGGATGAATACAGTTTAGTAGGACGTTTTAAACCTAATTTAAAAACGAATAACATAACAAAACACAAAATAAAGCTAACGACGTATTATAACCCACTTCAAAGTAAGGATATGCAAAAGAAGAATAGATAAAAGAAAACCTTCAAAAACACTTTTTAATGATCCTCAATATGCTCCGTGGATAACAAAAATAAATAAATGCATCTTCATTTCAAAATATATGTTTATTCTTGGTGATGTTATAAAACTTGTAAACCAAGGGTCCCGAAAGTCTTTGATGGAAGAACCATTTCTAAAACTGAGCATAGTTAGCCTGACATAATATATTTTTATTTTTAAGAAATATTGAGTATTTTTATATCAAGAAAGTTATACATAAATAGATTAAATTAAAATGTGGGAAATTCTAATATGTTTTAACATAATTATAGCTCGAATTGGTAGACATGCGTTCTAAACTTCAAGCTCACCTAGTCTTGTTTGCCAGCGACTGAATAATTTCGAGGTTTGAATCCCAAAGTGGTGTACTGAGAGGGGGCTTAACCTAAGTGGTTTACCACTCTTTCTTCACGTAAATTCAGTAACACTTCCTCTAAATTCTACCTTATTCATCTCCACGTAATTAGTTTAATTTAAATCCGTGTAGCTCGGATGGTTATTAAAATGCTGTTGAAAAAAATAGGTTAAAGACTATTTAAAACTTAAAGCAATTACTTTCGAAGATGATGCCCTGATTTTGATCATTAAAAAAATAAAGCTTATTCATACACCAAGGATGTGCCTAAAAGGTCAAATTTAACAATATTCAAAAGGAAAGTTGCAATTTCAGAAAACGACAATATCTATAAACATACATTTCTTAAGTTCGAATAAACTAATATAAATTTTATTTTTAATCAGAGAATTTACTTCCAGTATTTTCATATCAAAGTTTACAAACTTTAAACGGTGAAGAAGCAGTTAAATAAAACAATTTCTACTGTTCTACATATATATATATATATATATATATGAAATAATATTTTGTATCATAGATGATTTGATGGACGTTGAGTTTAGTTAAAATCTAAAAGCTATAAGTTGATACCTGCCATTGCAAAATAATTGACATACGATGCGCTAGTGGATCATTTAGTAGGTCTGTATAACATAAACTTTCGCCAGTCAGTACCAGAAGTGCTCGAGGGCTGAAGGTGGCATGCGGCCCACTTTTTGGGAAGCCCTTGCTGCAAAATACTCGACTATTTTCAGACGAATCATAAAGAAAGCGATAGCTTTGTAGCCTTATTAATGGCGCGAAAGGGGAAAATAAACCTTTGAAGTTTATATGAGGGCACTTCTAGTACGTGTAACAAGTCAAACGTATCGTGCCAGCGTATCGGCGTATCGTTTACGCCCGGAGTTATGGCAAATTCGTCGTTCGGAGAAACGGTATGTTCGCGTGGTGCTATGACGAGGAAAGGGTGAGGGAGAAGGTTGGGTTATAGCTAGAAGACTTAAAATGGGGCATTTAACTACACAATGAGGAAATGACCTGCTTTTCAATCTTCATAAAATAGATTAGTTCAAAATGGGATGTTAAAATAATTTCCTAAAAAATCGCCAAACAGGTAGAAATATATCCGCATTCTTGTTTTTTACATGTGAGTAATGCAAGATGATTTTTTAGTGATAGAGTATTCGTCAACCAATTCGTGACTCGTCTTCCTTTCGTGTTCAGATAAACCATTTCAACTCGATCTGGGTTTGAACTAGTCTTTCAAAAACAGTTGGTCAGTTATCTTGACGATTATCTCATCACCAACAACAACACCCCGGAGAGAAAGTATTGTGATCGTTAAAACAATCAAACTCGCGTTTTTGATAAATGTCGACGTTTCATGACCCTCTGAAACAAAAATAAAAAACTGTTTTAGTAATGCCGTCTGTATGTCCTTCTGTCTCAAGCTAGAGCTGAAACTATTTTACTGATTGTGTTAAAACTTTGTATCTGGGGTTTTCATAAGGCCCCCCCCCCTCCCTCTCCGCTGAAGGGTTTTTGTAATTATGTATCCAACACTAAATTCAAGAGTAGTTTACTGAAGAGTAAAAATAGAAAAAAAAATAGATTTTCTTGAAATAGGCTCTAATGATTTTGATTAAATTTTATATCTAGACACTGTCTATTGTTATTTATAAGATGTGAACTCTTATTTTATTTCTCATGAAAATGACTTTGAGGGTATTTTACATAAGGGAAATTTTACAATTTTCATATATCAACTATATGAGATACGTTTGGTAACTTATCACTGTAAAATTGTAGTACTATTAAATATAAACACCTTTTATATGAAGTATATTTCTATTAGATCAATTATTTCTGAGTTATAAGCAAATATTTAGGGGCCTATAATTTTTAACTAAGAACTTTGAAAATGAATTAAATTCTTATGATCTTTGGTGGACAAAGATGTTTCTCTTTTCCTCAATTTTACTGTTAAAGTGTTCCTAGTTCATAATTCCATAAATAAGTGGTCTGCAAACTGTGGTTTGCGAACTCAGTGGGGGTTCGCGAAATCTTCCAAGGGTTTCCCCAAAATATTTCTGTAATGGTGGATTTTTGCAGCACTTTGTGAGGAAAAGGGAAGCATTTACAACTGTTTATCTTATCATACTGAATTCAGGTGGTTATCTCAAGGTACAACTCTTACAAGATTGATTGAACTTAAACATGAAGCTTTAGTTTTTCTTATCTTCCCTTTCACAAAGAAAATGTGGCTCAAGACTTTGGCCTATTTGGCAGACATTTTCTCAAAAATGAACAGTTTAAACCTCTCTCTTCAGGGGTCAAATATTAACGTTTTTATTGGGGAAGAAAATATCGAATCGTTCATAAAAATAGTGTTGGGAAACGTGTTTAATTATCAATAAAACGGAGTGCTTTGATACTCTTCACGACATTATGGTAGAAAATCAGCTTTATTTTGACGGAAATGTAAAAACGTGGTTATAGAACACTTGAAGGGACTCGGAAAAACCTTCAGAGAATATTTCCCAGCCATGTTCAATAATAACAATTGTATTCGCAGTCATCTGTAAGAGAAAGCAGTTTTGCAATCCTCCACATAAAGCGTGAGTGAAAAAGAGCATCTCCTTGAATTTTCCACTTATTTTAAATTAAAGTAAAAACTATAAATCTTTGTCATTAATTGGTCTCTAGTTAAATTTAAAGGAGGAGTTCTCATTGTTAGAGAATAAAGCTATTACAGCTTTGTTACCATTTTATTCTACGTATTTGAGCGAGAAACTTTTTCTTCATATGCATATTTAAAAAATAAATACAGAAACAGGCTCAATCCTGAAAGTGACTTGAGACTTTATTTATCATCTGTGGTTCCTGACTTTAAAGCTCTGTTCCAACCAAAGCAAGCGCATCTTTCTCACTAAGTCGCGTGAAGAGGTAAGTAGTTGTTAAAACTTGTTAACAACTTTGAATCTAAAATCGGCATGGAATTTTGTGATTAAAGGGGTGTATTTCAGTTATTTCAACGTAGCAACTTCCAGTAGCACTTTAAAACACATGTGAAATGTGATTACATTGTGACAGTAAGTATAAGAAAATGTTACTACAGTACTTTGCTTATTTAATTTAATTTTTAATTTTTATAACAAATGTATAAGTATTTGAACTTGTTCATAAGTAGTTTCAATATTATTCAATTATATCATGTGGGGTATCCCAAAGTACCTACCGAGCTATAGTAGGTTTATTTAAAGGTATTAAACATTTTGATTACAATTAATAACTAAATTTAATAGAAATTAGGTATTCAATTAAATGAGTGGCTATGGAAATATACCACGGGGTTCGTGCAACTCAGATGTTTGTGAAAGTGGTTCGCGAGTCGAGAAAGTTTTGGAACCGCTGCCATAGAGTAAGTAAGTAACAATGTATATTATTTAATTTATGATCTTTGGTGTAGTGTTTCGTTTCACAAATCTTCCAGTTTTTAGTAAATGTCTATTTTAAGATATCAACGGAAGAAAGTCTGTGCAGTGCAATGTACCATTTATTTTTTTAAATACTGTGCAAAAAACTGCAGCACAATGCGATGCTTGTTTTGATCCGCATATTCCTATGTTAGATGTTTTCTATTGGAAGAGACGGTAAGACTTTTTATTCAACATATGATATTACTTCGACCATAGTGGTCGCTATTGGCAGTATTTCTTTGCTTGTAGGGACATTTTAAGGGGATAGTCTACTAAAACAGATCACAAACCATTCATGATCTCCAGTAAAAAAGATCACGATCGAAATAATCAATATCGGAGAAGGCATGTTGTGGTGTGTATCAGAAATCATGGTGAAACGTAAGCAAACATGTCTCGAAGACGAGGGGGACACATTTTCCCCTGATGTGATGGTAAGTCACTCTCCAACTATTATCCCCTCATTTACGCTTATCACGTGACTACCTAGTTATTATTATTATTATTATTATTATTATTATTATTATTATTATTACTACTAGCACTGCGTCTTACTACCCGTTCGGGTTATACGCTTTTTAAGTACTAATTACGCTAATGGAATAGGAATCGGGAAGGTTGAATTAGAGGAAGTGAACCCGCATTTGCGTGGAGGGAGAGTGGTAAACCATTTAGGGAAAACCACCCTCAGTTTACCCGACCGAGATTCGAACCTCGATCTCCCCGTCCTCAACAGTCGAGCTCAACACGACTAGCGCGTTAGCCAAAAACGCCACCGAGGCGGGTAATATGTAATGGTAGGGTGATTGTGAGATAAAATGGAGCACCTACATGTTATCGTGGGATCCGAACCACGGTGGAGGCCTGGCATTCCACACATTCATAAGTTGTGATTAATACACGTCTTGTCAGAGGTGAAGGAAGGGTTTGGCAATCAGATAAACCTGTGCCGGACCAAGGATTGAACCCCGCACCCACAACACAGTAGTCAGAAACCTTACCCCTAGACCACCAGGTCACTCTTATTTAGTTATTAAGTCAAGTGATACATATATCTAAAAAGTGGGGCCTGCTACTGAAACATCCTGTATCACATGTCAGACGGGCTCTTAAGGTGGTTTGGAACGGAACGCGAGGTAAAGTCAGTATTTTTTACTGTTTTTTAACAAAATACTTTTTTGGCCCAAATAAATCAAATATTACTTCAGTAGATACATTTAGCTTAATTTTCGACACAATATATTTTTATTATAAAACTACACGTGTATTTTCTTCCTTCCCACCTCAAGTTCAACTCCTTAACGATTTTTTTTTTCCTTTGAAGGTTTATATATTTATCCAAATGACCTAATAATAACAATTAGATGTAACATAACTTTGCTCTTTAACATTTGGAAGTTGTAATATTGAATATCCGGCCACACCAACTTCGGTGGCCGCGTGGTCTAAAGTGCTACGCTCTTGATAGAATAGCCTGCCAAAGATTTGGAGAACAAGGTTCGATCACGGTCGGGTGCACTGAGGGTGGGTTTTTCCTAAATGGTTTTCCACTCTCCTTCTACGAAAATTCTGGTGCATTTCCTATAATTAAGTCTTTCTTATCACTAACCCATTAATGTAATTAGTACATAGGCATCCCACCCGAACGGTAGTAAGACCCGGAGCTTATTAATATATATATATATATGTCCAGCCCACTACTTGCTCTCTTCTACGCCATCTGGGCACACTAATGGGGGTAGGTGGGGGGTAGGGAGGAGAATAAAGGATAAATGTAGATAACATTTATCAGTAGGGGGCCTGTTTGCACTAAGAAAAAGGGAAAATCATTCAGGTAAGAAAAACACCTAAGTATGTCCAGCCAAGATTCGAACCTCGTCCTTCCTTTTTACAGCAAATCAAACTAGATGAGCCTGGAACTTATTCAATGTGCCCATTAATGTATATTTTTTCGTTAGTATGTTTAACACCAGGTTATTAACGACGTATTCTACGGGAGGATATGGATAAATAGGGTGGCCTAGTAGAAATGCTCCCGCGTAAGCCTGAAAAGAGGTAGGACAACACCCTTCAGCGCGTCCAGCTGGGGTCGATAATCCAACGCCACCCAAGAGCTCTGCGAGTCGCCTAATCACTTTAAACCGGTTAAGATGGAAGTGTTGGGAACGCGAGAAAAGGCCAGTGTTCTTGCAGTTTCTAGTCATAGTGATATCAACAGTTCTAGAATGTATGTCAAGAGTGTCCTGGAATTTTAATCTTTCTACAATTCTATCCATTTAAAAAAGTTTCTTTTTTAATCCTATTAATTACGCTTTAGACATATCATCAAAAAAGTTTGATATCATCATGCGAAAAAAACTAAATTCTATGTTTCTATATGAGTAATATTCTAAATATGGCCAGTCTTATAACTACTGGATAAATATTGCCATCGGGAGTTTAAAGTTTGTGACCAGATAAAGGTTATCAGACACTTTAATATTTTACGCGTATTATGTACTGAGTTTATCTTCCGGATAGCTATCTTTAGGATAAATAATTTTGTGTGCAGAAAACGAAGGGTTGGTACTGTTTTTACTGGTGCGCGCATGCGTATAAACCCTGTTGCTACCTCTACAACCTAGCGAGTGACGACAACGTTCAACATTTGTTAAATAATAGCGGCTGAACAAGTACGAGGAAACAGATGGCGTCACATGCTATACTTGTATCTATGGTCACGTTTGGCGCAGAAGCTAAGATGTTTTGCAAGTATTAATTTTGGTGTCCGCCAAAATGTGGTCAATATTTGGGTACAACGTCTACAAAATGTTATTTGTTGTACTCGAATTTAAATAATTTGTTCTTATATAACTATTACTCTAAAAATAACTTGTCAGTTTTTATTAAAGTGTGAATTAAATGCTCTAACTTTATAAAGAGACTGGGCTTTTGACTACTAAACACGTGGACCAAGATTTTAACCTAAAAACAGATTCTGATAGGCGAAACCTCATGAAAAACAACGCATCACTGTGGCAACGATCATTTTAACTTTCAAATAAAAGTTTTCAGCTACTTAAACCTCCTGATAAAAATTTGATGGATACATACATTTCAAATATAAATATTTATCTGCCAGATTAATATTTATCCAGTAGTTATAATATCGGCCCTTATTCGGGCAAAAAAAAGTTTTTTGTATAAAAAACTGCAAGAACACTGCTCTTTTATCGCATTCCTTACACTCCCACCTTAAAGCCGTTTGACTGCTTGATTGCCCCATCTGACCACTATGTTACCGCTGATATCCTGCTAAGTTACCCCTGTCAACGTATCAGGACCACTGGAAGCCAACTCCCGGAACCGCGGAATGAATAATGAAGGAGATCAAATTGAAAGTAGGTCAAAAAGGGGCTGGGTACCTTGGCATTAATTTACACATAGCGTTAGGGTGTTTTCGAAACTCGTTCTGCTTTACTAAGTGTGAACCTGACCTTCAGCAAACATTTTGAGAAGTACGTTTGCCAATTTAGTGTCAAGTCATAAAAGTGGACTGTTATTGAACAACATACTAGATACGGTAGACTTTATATGAACAAGGCACGCCCTAACACCATATTATGACAGTGCTATTCTTTTTTCTACCCCCGTGTCTTACAACCTGTTCAGGTTACACCGTGAATATTAATATGTTAATCCCTCTAATGGGGTAAGGATTAGGTAGGAAGCATTTTAGAGCTTAAACATCCGAATTTTAGTGGAAAGAGAGTGGGAAGCAGTTTATGAAAACCACCCTCAGTAGACCAGATTGGGATTCAAGCCCCGATCTCCCCATCATCAGAAGGGCAGTCCAACATGAAAGTGAGGCCTTAGACCATTTTCCCACTGAGGCTGGTATATTTTTGTTTATTGAATCAGCACGCTTCAACTGTGATCAGGTTCAATTAAAGCGGCATACTCTAGCCTTGATTGTCTCAGGATTTTATTGAAGTGACAATTTCTAGTCTCGTATGTGACAGGATTGTATTTCAGTGGAAAGCTCTAACCCAGCATGTGACAAGATTTGCCTTACCTTAGTTGGTAGCGTGTCTGTCTACAGAGCTAAGGGTCCCGGGTTTGATTCCCAGTATGGCCGAAAAATGTATTTCGTCTATAACATATATAGCTCAAAAAAACAACTCCGTACCTAATCCATCCTAACTAACTTTCTCTAAATTTCCCTATCTTTTCATAGGCCTACTCCTTTCGATTCAACAACATCCATACACTGAGTCAATATACAAAAATAACCGGGCATTACGCATAGTGACCAAAGCAGTCAGGCAAAGTGATAAATATTTGTTAATTTATCATTTTGACCAGGCAGTATGTATAATGCTCCACACTTTTTGGGCTACGTGGAAAACAGTGAAGTACTACGTCACTGGCAGGGTGGGAACAATGAACATCCGATCACGTGCCACTCGATAGGTGCTTAACTAACCTAACCTAAACTATATAAAATAATCTAACCTATCTAACCTAAATAACATATTCTAAATAACCTAACCTAACTAAACAGTTTAATAGTGTTTGGTTTTTATGTAGGAAGGGCCGACTATTACAGATTATTAAATAAAAAATGTTATTGAAAAATCATGTTGCCAGAGAGTTTGGAGCATTATGCATACTGCCGGGTCAAAATGATAAATTAACAAATATTGATCCCTTTATCAAAATTCTTTGGTCACTATACATAGTACCAGGTAGCTTTTCATAGTGACCTTTTATTCACTTTGTCCATCGTAATATATACACTGTTTTTCGCCCACTTGTAGAGGAATGGTGTGAGTAAGTGTGTACAGGTAATAACTCAAATTCATTTTTATTTATTTTTTACAAATAGCAGGTTTTGTCACAATGGGTCACTTGTCACTTATATATTAAGATAGTAACTACTTACGCATTTTTATGAAGGTAGGTGAAATATAATTGAGGAAAAAACACCCTTAATGAAACCAGCCATTTCTTGAGCCCCGAACTCCTCGTCACTGGCACACCAAATTAGGTAAGAATAACAATTATTCCATAGGCTCACCTGTGTAGGGGAACTGTGCAGCTCCACAGTAGATCACCAGTATCCAAACCACTAACGACATTTATGAATAACCGAATAACCATAATCAAAACGTTAGATCCCCTTTCCCCTTACACTCCCTGTGTCAGCCAACGTACTCGCTATTTCTGTCCAATTTATAGTTAAATCTACTAATTTTTAAGATTTATATGTTTTTAGAATACTTTTTTAGCGTCACGTCTTAGTACCCATTTGGATCATACGCATATTTACTAATTACTCTAATGTGTTAGAGATGAGTATAGTTGAAATAAGAGGAGGTGTAGTCACGTTTGAGTAGTTGGAAAGTGGTAAACCATTTTTGTAAAAACACCCTCAGTACATTCGGCCGGGATTCAAACACCGATCTTCCCGTTATTGGCAGTTTAGTCGTTAGCGAGAGTGACGCTTTAGATCATTCGATCCCCAAATTGGGTTTAATTATTTTTATTGTGATGTTATGGTGCTGGTATTTCGTGTATTAGAATGTTGTTGTTTGTTCCATTTGATACTACTTACTATTCGAATTTTCAATCATCCAAACCACATTTTTCAAGAATTAATTCGGATAGTCCCTACTATATTCAAAATGGAGATTTAAAACATGCTTTAAAGGTCGAGGCCAGAGACAGAGATACCTCTTTCACTGGTTCACCTCGTTTCCGCCAGACGGCACTGACCTCCTAAATAATTCCTGAAGCATGACGTCAATAGTAGTTTTCAGAGGGTAAGAAGGAAGGAGGGAAAGGAGCAAGTTATGGTCGACGGTCAAATGGGGCAGGAAATAAAGTGTACGTCTCCAACTGGCTCGAAACAATTGGATGTTAGAGGTCGGCATGTTTGTGCGATCATCCCACAAGAATGAGATCGTATTAAACTGTTATTGATGATTGTGTATTTTATGGGAATATAGCAGCGGCTTTAGCCGCTGACGGAATAAATACTTGTGCACGTGCTCCTTAATAACGTAATATCACGTCAACCAATGGGAAAGTATTATAATTTATTCAATCAAACTCATCAAAATAAAACAATTTCGACAAATTTGGTAAATGCATAATTTTAATATTTTTAACTAAATAATGATAATCCTTATCTATTAAAGTTTTCTATAAATTGTTATTAAAAGTAGATGGATGAAAATACGTTATATTTATAAAATGGCAACAGTTTCCTTTTGATTTGCACGTACGTGGATGTTCATTTATTTATCTACCTGTAATTGGTTCTCCGTGGCCGTCCGTAATATTACTTATTAAAAAGTTCAAGTTGATTTTGAGCTCTCCGATAAGTGTAGATTAACTATTCAAAAAAACACAAGTTTCGTACTTAGTGTTTTACTACACAGTCCAGCCTAACCACATATTTACAGGAACGATGAAGCTAAAATATAGAGGAATTGTTCCTGCATTTGGATTTAGATAGAGTTGGAGATCATAAAGGAAAAAAACAGCTAAGTAAGGTCAGCTGACATTCGAACCCCGACCTTTCCATCACTGGAAAACCATACAAGTCGAGACGAAAGTCTTGGTTCGCACGATCCCCGTTGCCGGTAATAAATTCAAGAAACCTTAGCAAATGGTACTACCCGTATTAGTGCGCACGTGGACAAAATTGTCAGTCTTTTATATACTGGGTTTCCTCGGATGAGGATATTAGGGTTTAGTTCCCAAATTGGTAGGCCTATACATAGTTTTTTAATGGCTACCAGTTTTCCCTCAATACAAATACAGCTACACTTCCACTAAGCTGATACGTTGGTCATACTTAACTCTTTTAGAATAAAGTATGCAGATATCCCAAACTGGTAGTAAGATTCAATTAACGTAAAACATAATAATAATATGGGGAGCAACTTAATCTACTCGTGAATAAACCTGTGGCGTAATTACATTCTCAATGGTATTATGTTTAGGACAACTGGGCTTATAAAGAAAAAAAATATTTATTTGAAATAGTGTAGGTATTATTATGGTATTAGAATGTCAATGGTACCCACCTAGGTGGTATAGTTAATTAACGCGTTAGTTTCGTGTTGAGCTAGACTGCCGAAAACGGGGAGATCATGGTTCAAATCTCGCTCGGGTGAACTGAGGGTGGTTTTCCCTAAATGATTTTCCATTCTCCTTCCATGCAAATGCGTGTTAACTTATTCTATATTCAATTTTCCCAATTCCTAACCCATTAGTGTAATTAGTACTTGAGCGTATAGCCCAAACGGGTAGTAAGGTGCGGTGCTAAAAATAACAATAATTTAAAAAAAAAGTCAATGGTGATAAAATAGTCTTCCAAGAAGACAGAATGGCCATAAAATCTGCACAGATAGGCAAAGGCAAAATAAAATAAAATCAAACCAAACAAAACTTGACAGAAATAATAACAGTGGTTTGTTCTTGCATATGTAGTACAGCCTTCCACCGCTAGAAGAGGTGAGCAGTACTATTTGGGAATTATTGTTACAGCAGCAAGCACTGACAACAAATGAATGTGTTTAGTTGATATTTTTGAATGGCCGTGAGGCCTGGTCATGTAAATAAGTGGACCACTTCAATTCATGTCATCCCGAAATATATCCTGTGTTATTTAGTGAAGTAGCAAAAATTGTTAGAAAACAAAGACAGGTATCATCATCTAAGGCAGCTTACACACTGGTTGAAACCATTTGTTAGGATCAAATTGTTTCAGATAACCGGCTCAAACTAGTGATCGATGCTGTGAGATATAATCATCATCATACAAAACAAAATTTCCTCCAGTAGCATCATGAGAGCGGGTGAGTAAATCATGGAATTAAACTATCTTGTATACCCTTGGTCTTGTTTTACTCGAAGATAAAGAAGAGGCTGCGAATTAACGCGAGCTTTGGTCCCATACAATCCATGACACAAAGTCTACTTCAGTATCTTCTGTCATTAATATTTAAATACCATATATATTAAAACACAAAAACAAGGTTGTGGCGTATTGCAGAAGGTTTATTATTATTATTATTATTATTATTATTATTAGTATTATTATTATTAGCACCGCATCTTACTACCCGTTCAGTCTATTCGCACTTACGCTAATGTGTAATGGTAGGGTGATTGTGAGATGAAATGGAGGGTCTACAGTTTAACGTGTAATCCGAACCACGGTGGAGGCCTGGCATTCCACACAGTCACAAGCTGTAATTAATAAACGTCTTTTCAGAGGTGAAGGAGGAGTTTGGCAATCAGATAAATCAGTGCCGGGACCGAGGATTAAACTCCGGAACCCAGCACAGAAGTCAGACACCTTACCCCTAGACCACCAGGTCACTCTATTGTAGAAGGACTATTCGCAAACGTAGACCTGGATACAATGGGGTAAATTGTGCATGCGCGGTTTCCCTTGTTCCTCGAACGTTTCCATCGAACATTGATTCTACAGTCGGACTTGGTCAGACAGTTGTTTGATGTTCGAGAAACAAGAGTCCTCTTTTAAAACAAGTACAGCAGCAGCCGGAGGTTTGGGAGGAAGTAGTGGAGGGGTATGGAATAAGGTTTAATGTAAAGAATAGGGAGATGGTGATCACGACGAGGAAGAAACACAGGTATACAACTGGCGTGACAATGAGAGTTGAGCAATTGAAGATAGTTTCAAATATCTGGGTAGTATAGTAGAAAAGAGTAGAAGCAGCACGAGAGGAATAAGTGAGAGAGGAAAACTAGCAGAGGGATATTTCAGAAATGTGAGAAGCCTGATTTGGATCAAGGATATGTCAGAGAAGTACCAATATTGGCGTACGCTTCAGTGAACGTGAGTACTGAAGGAACAGGATGGAAGCAGATTGCAGGGGAGTGAAATGAGATTTCTGAGAAGCAGTATTGGTGTGAAAAAATTTGACAGGATGAGAAATGAGAGCGTAAGATGAATAGTAAAGGAAGATCCAGTCCAGGACAGGATAGAGAGGGCACGACTAAGGTGGTATGGTCATGTGAGAAGAATTGAGAGGGGAAAGGATGTAGAGTAGGATGTTGGACATGGTGGTGGGGGTAGGAGGTTGAGAGAAAGACCAAGGTACAGACGGATGAGGGGAGTAAGGAGGAGTGTGGAGGAGAGGAGAGGACTAGACCAAGGTAGAGGGAGAGAGGTGGTGGGAGGAACGTAGACAGTGGAGAGGCTTATGTTCCAAACAGACCCAGTCAGAGGCTAGAAGCTGTTCATCATGAAAATGATGGTGGAAACAAGATTTTGGTCTATAGAGACGCTCCAATTTTAAAATAATGTAAATGTATTCGTCGAACAGTTTTTCTTGCTCGCCGAACAAAATTTTTGTTCAATGTTGGTTTTGTTTCGACCCGTGGGTAATTTAATGTCATAATATCCTAACATTAGTTTTTAATGTATTCTATGTGTTTATATATTAAAAATACGCATTAGCTCGTATATATGCCTATATTTGTGTACCCATGAATCTACCTACGTTTACAAACTTTATGACCGCCCTGTATTTTCCGACCCGCGTGACCTTGACAGAGCGTTCAGACCCCCAGTGAGGCATTAGTTGTGCGCTGTATGTGGGCATAGACGCCTCCACCTCTCAGTCCCCCCTCCCTTCTTTGACACCCCGACACAGGCTGATCAATCACCCGCTCGACGTCATGGGGCATGCTGCAAGCGTCTTGATGCCGTAAGGACGCTAGGCATTACTATAGAGGAAAACGGTCTTAACTCCAAACATGAGTGCGCTTGAGATTAAAACAACTTATCGCTATCCTGGTTTCGTGTATGTATTTGTGGTGGGGGTGAAAGGGAGATTTATTCTCTTTCACGGAGTGGCACATCAATGGTATGTAGTGTGGTTGTTGTGTTTTGCAAGAATTAAATGTGTAAAAAACATACATTGTCCATGCAGTCAATTGAAAATAACGGTGATGTGGAAAAGTGACTAATGGGGTCTTACCTTTTTTATATAATTTTGTGTACTAAGTATGTACTTTTTGAACTTAATATTTATATCAAATAATGAGCTATAAATTAGCTATTTTATAACAAAAACAACACATATTCTCACCCTCTTTGGTGGCCGCATGGTCTAAGACTCTACTCTTGCAATATATTAGAATGCTGAAAACCGGGAGATCGCGATTCAATCCTGATCGGGTATACTGATTGGGGTTTCCCCTAAATGGTTTCAAAATCTCTCTCTCCAAGCAAACGTGATTACATTCTGCAAGTCACTTTCACTCTCGTCCATTAATACGGTATCATCGGCATATAACAGCACCTTCACATTGTCCATTTGGACACAAATCGCGTCCTCACAAGCATCCCTCATATACTTATTCATAAATACATTAGTCAACCATAAAAATCCACAAATAAATATCGAAGAAATTATTTCATCGTGAATCCCTGGTGTATGTGTGAAGTACTTTTCCTAAATGATTTCCCACTGTTTGTTCACGTAAATGCAGTTACATTTAACCTAAACTAATCCTTCTTTATCCTTACTGTAATAATGCAATTAAAATGCCTAGTGAGGTAATACGCGTAAGTAATACGAGATTCTCTACTTTAGTACAAACTTGAAAACTAAGGGTTTGCTAATTACAATTCCTGCACCCTTCGCCTCTAGTATGTTCTTCCTCTTTCTCCACGAGTATGTACAGTACCTATTCTCCCTTTTCATCCTCTAGATTATAGATAGTGTTTACCACGATCATGTACTCTCTGCTCACCCTATCATTTGCTTCCTTCTTCCCTCAATATCTGGTACCTTCTCCCATGAGTATGTGATACTCCACTCCTCTCCTCTCCTAGCATGTGCTTCCCTCTTCCCTCAGTATCTGGTATGAGTATGTGATACCCCACTCCTCCCCTAGCATGTGCTTCCCTCTTCCCTCAATATCTGGTACCTTCTCCCATGAGTATGTGATACCACACTCCTCCCCTATCATGTGCTTCCCTCTTCCCTCAATATCTGGTACCTTCTCCCATGAGTATGTGATACCCCACTCCTCCCCTAGCATGTGCTTCCCTCTTCCCTCAATATCTGGTACCTTCTCCCATGAGTATGTGATACCCCACTCCTCCCCTAGCATGTACTTCCCTCTTCCCTCAATATCTGGTACCTTCTCCCATGAGTATGTGATACCCCACTCCTCCCCTAGCATGTGCTTCCCGCTTCCCTCTTCCCTCAGTATCTGGTACCTTCTCCCATGAGTATGTGATACCCCACTCCTCCCCTAGCATGTGCTTCCCTCTTCCCTCAGTATCTGGTACCTTCTCCCATGAGTATGTGATACTCCACTCCTCCCCTAGCATGTGCTTCCCTCTTCCCTCAGTATCTGGTACCTTCTCCCATGAGTATGTGATACCACACTCCTCTCCTATCATGTGCTTCCCTCTTCCTCTTACTATGTGTCAATCCCCCTAGTAGGTTCTCCTCCCTCCTAGTCTCCTAATACAAACACGAGAACGTACTATACGTCCATCCAACAAAGCTAGAAGCCACCCACACCCACTAGCCCAGTTAAAGTAAGGTCTATTTACTGGCATCCTGCCCCTGGTATGGCCACCCGCAGTGTAGGGGGGACACCCTTACACACTCCACATTACACCAAATTGAGTTTTCAAACCCCGTTTCTTCCGGTTTTTATGATCAACTGTTCGTAGATTATATTGGGTCCTGTTACTCGTCATCCACACAAGAAAATATATTATTATTGTAAGAAATGGACTTTGGCCTACAAATATTTAGTAGGATAAAGGTACTTTTAGAAACTACAAACATAATTTTTTGGTAAATCATTATATAATTTTATATAATATAGATAATATTTAACTTTTTTTGTGTGTGTTATTAGTATGTTTTACATATATAACACAAATATATACTCTTATGTGAGGTTCTCAACTTAGTGATTTATTCTAAACATGTTTGATATCTATTGTGAGTTCAACTATCGCCGGTAAGCTAATAATTGTAGGGTCAAGCCTCTGAAATGTGAGATATTTCCTGTGCAATCCGCACATAGGTCTATAACTACTGATTACAGTGGCGGAGCATTGAATCTGTGAGAAGCGATGTTCAAGCATCGAGTGGTTTTGGATGACGTTGATCTAGACACGTTGATTTGGTGCTTAATGCCGTCATTGTAATATCCTAGTTAGCAGATTCTAGCTAGTGTGTATCCTAGAGCAGAGCTCTGGATAGTTGGTTCCAGACAGTTGGTGTAGACAGTTGGTCCTATACAGTTGTCAAGTGTGTATTAAGATGAGTCCGCTTAGCGACGGCGGGTCTCACGCGTCGTGAATGTACAGATGATTAGGACATTGGTTAGATACTGGTTAAGACAGTTGTTAGAGAGTTGTGATCCCACTGCTGCCAAGGTAATTTAGGAATCTCAAGCGATATGTTGACCGGGGATGGGTGAACGACACGACATAAGATGACATTAGTTCGAAGACAATGTATGAGGGCTGATTGCTTTGAGAAATAAACCAACAGTAGTGTCTGTGATTGATTGTGTGTTCTTGAGTCTCTCCCTTAGACCCCTCCCTTGCAACATGATAGCTCGCGCCACCTTACATTCTAGTGTCAGATTGGGATGTTAATGTATAATAAACTCACTCCCATTTTACAGTTTGATTCATCAGAGTGGGATCTTATTACATCGTGATTAGAGGCCATAAACCCGCGGATCAGTCCGGTCCACCTCCCACTTACATATAATGGTGTCATATAGTGCGAAAAGCTTGGCCAGTCCTTACATTTATGCATTAATTACACTAATGTGTTAGGGATTAGGAAAATTGAATTTAGAGGTAATGTATCAACATTTGCTTGGACGGAGAGCGGAAAAACATTCAGGAAAAACAACCTTAAGTACACCCGACTACGATCTAACCCTAATCTCCCAATCTTTGGCAATATAGTCAATTGCAAGAGTATCTACCGCCTTAGGCCATGCGCCGGCGAAGTGGGTAATATAGTTATATAATGTGTGCATTTACATATATATCAAATGTGACAGTTGCAGTTTACATTACATGATCTATGAATTTAATAGAATAGTTTTAGTAACTTTGATAAACGTTTAAAAAGTCACAATACTTCATACCTAAATAGTACATATTAGTAACAGTTTTAAAGTTGGTACTTGGCAGTATATCAGACTGGTAAACAATTAAGTTAATTACCTATTCTATTCATCATTGCGTACAGAGAGATGGATTGGACACAACTCTAGAGGACTTCTAGGTACAGATGTTGCGGCTGAAGATCTTTACTATTTGTCTACCAGTTCTTCCTACTACCCAAACTTGTAGATATCTAGGTGCTAGGTATGGATAATCCTATAGTAATAGGAGGATTATCACTGTATACATACGGCAACGTTGACTTTTTATATAATGCCAAATGGCTACATATTAAAAAAGAATTTTAAAATTACAATATTTTTTATTGTAAGCTATACACAGATTTTAAAAATAATTTCTAAAAAAATACATCTTGTTTTAGCTTCCTTTTCATGAAAACAGCAAAAAAAAAAACTAAAAACTTTCATTTGCGGAGTTCTTCGGCAGTGGTTTAATATTAATTTTCCTGAAATATGGATCGGTCGTGCTGGACTTGTGGCTTGGCCCCCGGTTTTACCTGATTTAACGCCATTATTATTATTATTATTATTATTATTATTATTATTATTATTATTATTATTATTATTATTATTATTTGTGGGGCACTTTCAAGCAAAATATGTATGAGGTGCATGTTAATGACCTTCAATCATTACAAAAAAGGATAACGAAGCGTGCGAGGAAACAAGAGCCACACAATGTCGGTCAGCCACTCGTTCTGTTATTGATACGTGCAAAGCTGTATCCGGGCTGGAGTCCGTCAGTTTGAACAAAATAAATAAATAACATTTTTGTATTGAATACCTACCTATTTTGTTTTGATTTTGTTTGCGAGAAAATAAATCGAAAGCTAGCAAATCTCCTAAATACATTCAGAGTTAATTTTTTGATTCACTATCACTTCCCAAAGTTTAGCCGTTTAACCCGGGAACGTCTTGTATATTGAAGAATAGGGCACGACTGCGGCCAGACTGTCACAGGAGCATTGTCGCCCCCCCTAACCCCGCGCCCACCCCAAGCCCCCGAAGGAACTGCTCACATAAGAAACGACAGAATCCAGTCGTCACTGGTTGCCTGGTCGCGAGTCACTGTCGAGTCGAGAGAGCCCTACCTCTCTCTCTACAGTAGCTTTATGGCTTCTTTGGTGATGACTGACAGCTCACAGCTGAAAGTTGACTGTTTTAAAAAGTTACCAGACCAAATTACGTATCCCTACGCCGAACCAGATGATCTGCAAAACATATGTTTAGCAGCTGTCACTTCTGACATTCAAAATTTAGGCATATACCTAAATTTTGTCTCTCAGAAGTCAGCTGTGAGCTGTCAGTCAGCACCAAAGAAGCCATGGGACTACTGTACCTGGATGAAAATGTTCCAAGTATTCAAAAGTTCACACGTTTTGTCCTGGAGAGATAGTGGGTGAGACACCACCTGTCAGTCAGTGGCAACCGTCTTCAAACCTACCCTCTTTGTGTAGTCAAATGTGTAGATATGCTGTACGGGCTATAAGATGCGGTTGCAAAAAATTAAAACATATCAAGAACCTTGGTACACCAGGGTTAGGGAACCACTCACACATGGTCTGGTTTGATAATGACGGGGTTTTAATCTCGACCAGCTGTACCGAGATTGTTTGCCACTCTCTTTCTCTTTCTCAGTCTCTCTACAAGAAAATACTAATATATTTATTGTAACCTATACCTTTCTCATCTGCACTCTATCTATTACAAAGGTTTTTTAAATTTATTTTTATTTATCTTTTTATTGAGCACCATGTCTTACTACCAGTTCGGGTTAAACGCCTTAGTACTAATTACACTGATGGGTTAGGACTTGTGAAGGTTGAATACAGAGTAAGTGAACCCAAATTTGTGTGGAGGGAGAGTGGAAAAACATTTGTGAAAAACCATCCTCACTTCACCCGAGCGAAATTCGAACCTCGATCTCCCCGTCCTTGGCAGTCTAGCTCAACACGAAAATAGCGCGCTAGCTAACTATGCCATCGAGGTGGGTTATTACAAATGTTCGGGTATCTCGGAGGAGTAGTAAGATTTTGTATTAAGGTATAAGTGTAGGGAACACAAGTTGAGGTCTATAATTTTAACTGTTTTTATATAATTTTTTTTTGTCAAATTAAATACAGTTGAAACAAAGTTTCATTTTCTTCCCAAGTTATTGAATATCAGTCAAGGATGTTCTGGATTTTAATAATAAGTTATTATTTTCATTTAAAAAGTTTCTCGTCTATTTCCGATAATCTCATGATAGATATCAAAGAACTGTTTCGATAACCATGTGAAGAATATTAAACTTTATGTTTACATTGGAATGTTATTTAATTTATTTTGATCAAAAAATATGTTGATACAAATCCTTCAAAGACACTGGCTTTTTCCCGCGTCCCCTTCCTCCCTACCTTAAGACCTCTGACTTTCCCCTGAAAAAACTCTACAAATTGATCGTGTAAGTTCCTTTATTCCACCACAAGATCGTTTTTTTCCTTGTCAGTATGCAACTAAAAACACAACCAGCAATAGTCCTAATAATTTTCGCGCAGTGGCGGAAGGAAGGTTTATTTTGTGAAGGGGGGTTGCTAGGTTACCGGGAGAGGATCGATATATCCTCCTCCTCCACATGTATACACACGATGTAGCAGAGAGAAAGGGGGTAGAGGGGAGGGATCTCTGTCCGTTTGTCTGGGGCCGAAAATATAACAGCTTAACGGAAACACACTCTGTAGGGTTTACTTGGCAGTAAGGGTGTGTGGAACCGGAAATGTTTGGGGGATAAGGGTCGTGAAATAGAGCGTGATATTTCTGAAACTAGGATTTGTGAAAATCTGAACGGTGAACCCCTCTAATAAAAATAATTTTGTTGAGTACATTCGTAAAAAACAAACAGTTATAGATCTATTAAGATTTAGATAATATAAACCGACTGTTACCAAAACTCCTGAAACTATATTAATATGTTTATACGTCAAGTCATGTGATCTGTAGCCATCACTTTTTATGAACAGTATCAAAACTTTCAAAATACTATTACAAATAAAGTAAAATTATATAAATGTTGACCACCAAAACTCATGTTTATATTTTATAAGCCCTTCTTTCAACCATAATGATTTAATAGCCAAGTTTTGAAATCCAATTTTTACCCGGGTTTCACGTATTACTACCCGTCTGGGCTATTATAAATTTGCATTAAGCGTGATGAAGCAAGGATTTTATGTGAAATTGAATTATAACATTTTTGTAGAGAAAGAGTGGAAAACCATTTTAGAAAAATCATTCCGGTGACCATCAGAGATTCAAAACGCGACTTCCCAGCCATCGGTGAGAAAGACAAGACAAGAGCTTTGTCCACGTACAAATCTAGTTTATTCAGTGGTTGGAAATATTTAGTTTAGAAACGTGATATGCCATATTCGATCAACTTTGTGTTGTCATAGCTTCTATGTAGGCTACATTTCACTAGTAACATATAACGATGGAGGGCACAGCTTTTAACGTTTTAATTAAAAAATTAGAATTTAGCTTGGACTGTTTCCATAGAGTGGTCACTTACAAGTCTAGGGAACCCACTTTATATTCCGGGTGGCACAAAGTTATTATATATATTTTGATAAAAGATTTTGTTTTGCTGATCACTTAGTAGATATTTAGCTGCTGGGGCAGGGTATGTAGGCTACTATCCTAGATGAACGTAGTTTGTAAGTCGTGTAGTGACATTTTTATAAATTTCACATTGAAATGTATAGTATGACTTGAAGTTTTTTTTAAATATTCATAAGAACCAAAACTATTTATGAAACAAATGTTTGTTCAAGAGAAAAGGTCTGAAGCATTTCAAATGTCGTTCTACAGAAGAAAGTTTAAAATATCATGGACAGAGAGAGTAACCAACGCAGATGTACTAAGATAAATAAAGGAAGAGATAAACATTTGGAAATACTTTTGGAAATGAAGGGGTAGTATGATCGACCACATACTCATACATAAGAGTTTGAAGGAGTTACTCTAGAAGAATATATTGAAAGAAAAAATTCAAGAGGTATACCAAGGATAGGATACATGAATCAGACAACTGCAGATGTTGGCGAGAACAATCTATATTAATACAGGTCTAATGGTGTTATGTATGTATGTATGTATGTATGTATGTATGTATGTATGTATGTATGTATGTATGTATGTATGTATGTATGTATGTATGTATGTTCAGAGGATTCTTAGTACTTCTCTATAAGCTATAAAGCTGAAATTTGGTAAATTTAAGAGGACTCTCTCAAAAGGTGCGTAAAACATTCAAACTTTTAACCGAATAAAAAATAAAAACTACAAACAAATAAAAAAGTTTTATTTCATAATTTTAATTCGTTGACATGTTATTTTCACTTCACAATCAAAGAGAAACAAGAATACAAATTCCAACCTCAAATCCAAAGATAAATAAAACATATCATAAAACAAGTGACTTGTATTTATAGTTGTGTTTGTTGTTTCTTATTCATATTAGTAAACAAAAAGTGTTTCTTTGGCTAGTAAAAACTATACAGTTAACGTTCAACATCATTATTTAATTTTAACTTGTCGCTGACCTGGTGGTCTAGGGGTAAGGTGTCAGACTTCTATGCTGGAGGTCTGGGGTTCAATCCTCGGTCCCGGCAAAGATTTATCTGATTACCAAACCCTTCCTTCACCTCTGACAAGACATCTTGTGAATGTGAGGAATGCTAGGCCTCCACCGTGGTTCGGATTCCACGTTAAACTGTAGGTCCTCCATTTCATCTCTCAATCACTCTACCATTACACATTAGCGTAAGTGCGTACAACCCGAACGGGTAGTAAGACGCGGTGATAATAATAATAACTTTAACTTCCATTTACATGTATTCAGACAAATCAATATCTATTTTGTGGAAAAAACTTATAAATATAAGTCAATTTTTGACAGATATATTTTAGTTGAGTGGCGAACTTAAACGTGAAGGTAAAAACAAAATAAGAATATAAAAAAAAGTCTGTATCACTATTTTCATAAAGAGAGACTATACTCGCTGTGCTAAAGATGTAATAATTACGTATGAATATTTCATTAATGAAAACTAAACATTGAATTAAAATCTCCTTCTTATTTCCCCTAGTCTAAAATTACCACCTAGAAAGGTACAACTAGACAACTTAACAATTCTGAGCTCAACAATAAAACAAAATAAAGAATCTCGGAGTTTATACTTGATCAGATAAAATAATACTAATCTGGTCATCCAGCTTATAAATGGAAAATTCTCAGAGCGCGATCTTTGATCTCAAGACTCTTGGGACTAAAGCTAAGATAAAACAAAATATAAGTGTAACCTCACAATGACCTACCTAGCTTCGCTGACATCTTACCTGTGCCATCTATTCTTCACACCTGATCATAGTCGTTCAACAATACTTTTTGGGAGCAAGCATGACATAAAATAACACTTAACAATACATTTTTATAAGTTATTGGGTATCAACAATGTAGTAGAGTTAATAATGAATAAAATGAAAAATAATACATAGGCCTAATATATGGTGATTGTTTGATATAATATTTCCTTGTCGTTATGAGTTTCTTTAAATTAAATAGATACAGTGAGAAGATTCCCGCTAAAATTCTAAACATTGACATAATATTTCTCTTACATGAGAGATAAAAAAATAGTTTAAAATATAGTTTATTCGTTTTTATATATTATTAGTACTAAGAACAGTTTTCATTTTTAGTAACAACGTTTATTAACGTTTTAGTAACAATGTTTATTTGGAGAGTTCTTATAAATTTTGAATAATTGATATAATAAGAAAAAATATATTTGGGACACTAAATAGAAAAAATATCTAAATAAATTTTGTTTTTCAAATAATACAAAGTTTTACTATTCCAATCCTTTCTTTTTAAACAGGAAGATTAATTCAAATTTTATTTTTAGTTACTGACACTTATTTTTGAGCTGGTATCATAACAAGAAATACGTCATAAGTTTTCATAGAAGTGTTTAACCAATTTATATAAAATATTTCAGATATGGAGGTTTGGAATATAGGTATATATTTGATTATGTAAAGTTAGCTTTTGTAGATTAATATTTTGCAAATAAAATTCAACGCTGGTCAAAAGGTCTTGAAAGATACAATTTAGGGATACTCACGGACAGTGCAGATTGTAGTGTAAGTAGCTTTGGGAAAAACTTAACTTTATAAAAAATTAATTAAATCAACTACTGTAGCAATGGGATCGTCTCACATCCATCTTTGTTGCGTCTTCTTGCCTCAGGGCAGAGATCTGAACCGTTTTGGTAGTTCTAGAGTACATTTCCATGAATTAAGTTCAATTTTTAATTCAGAAATAATCCATCTAAAAACTGGTCCTTTAGGAAGAAAAAAATAGAAAGCCTTCTTCTTAACTTATTGTGGTCACTTCCTCTTTCCGTAATTTGAACTGTGCTCGCATCCAGCAAAGAAACCGGGTCCAAAAAAGTAAACAAAATCGATAGAAAAATAGTAGGAGCTGACATTGACAGTTCTCTTCTAGACATTTAAACTACCGCCTCGATCAAAACAAAACAAAACAAAATGATCTTCCATTCCTTTTCTTTCTTTTTTGCCATTTCCAATTTTATTTTTATAAGGGCCGGTTTTATGACTACTAAATAAATATTTCTATCGGGAGTTTAAAGCTAGCGACCAGATAAAGGTTATCAGACACTTTAATATTTTACGCGTATTATGAACTGAATTGATCTTACGGATAGCTATCTGAAGGATAAATATATTTTTATACAGGAAACGCAAGGCTGGTACTGTTTTTACTGGTACGCGCATGCGTATGAACCCTGTTGCTACCACCACTACTTGGCCAGTAGCTGCAATGCTCAACATTTGTTAAATAATGGCGGCTAAACGAGTGCTAGTAAACAGATGGCGTCACGTGGGCGTCCCTCAAGTACTAATTTTTGTGTCCGCCAAAATATGGTCAATAGTTGGGTACAATGTTTACCAAATTTCATTTATTGTACTGACATTTTGATAATTTTTTCTTATATAAATATATCTCTACAAATAGCTTTTCAGTTTATATAAAAGTGTGAATTAAATGTTTTAACTTTATATAGTTAGAGCCTGGGTCTGTGCTTACTAAACATATGAACCAAGATATTGGCACAGTTTCATAGTCAAATTTAGGACGCCTCAAGTGCGGCACTACACTAAGTACAAGACTACACCTACCTAAATGAGAATGGAATGAGACGTTCTCGCATAGGAAACTGGCCCATTCCATTCTGGTTTAGGTAGGTGTAGTCTTGTACTTAGTGTAGTGCCGCACTTGAGGCATACTAAACTTGACTATGAAATGGGCCCATTAACCTAAAAACAGATTCTGATAGGTGAAACCTCATGAAAAACAACGCATCACTATACCAATAACCATTTTAACTTTCAGATAAAAGTTATCAGTTACTTAAACCTCCCGATAAAAATATGATGTATAGATCCATTTTATCTGTCAGATAAATGCTATCTGGCTGTCACAAGATGAACTTTTAACTTATCGACCAGATAGAAAAATGTATCTGCCAGATTAATATTTATCCAGGAGTCATAGGACCAGCCCTTAGTGGCCTTGATCCTGAACGCAGTCAAATGATAAGCTCCTATGGCCGACACACGAAGCCCTAGCGTCCAGCACGCTATGTTGTGTCCCAGCTCCCAACAAAACAACCTGTCTCGTATCACAGCACTGAAGAGTTAACACGATTATTCGGTCTGTGCTTAGGTAAGTGAACTCAACCATACCCAATATTACTAGAAACTATCTCCCCGTGTTCTGTGGCGAGAAGAGAAATCAGATATCCGCTTTAAAATTATAAAACTGATATATATGGGAGCTATGGTAGTCTTTGCTAATTCACACCACCATAAATTATATATATGTGTGTGTGGGTGGGTGTGTATGTGTGAGAGAGAGCTATGGTAGTCTTTGCTAGCTCACACTACCATTTGGTCCCATTTAAACAAAATAACTAATAAATCAAATAGCCAAAACTACTATTTATGATTTTTAGTGAGGATTACTCCATCTAAATATCATATCTGAAAATTGAAAAATGAGACCTGGACACGGGAATCAAAGCCGGGACTTTGGCTTAATACGCCAATGCTTTTACCACTGAACTATCCAGGATTCGTCCCATGCTTAGGGCCAGTTTCATAGTCAAGTTTAGTACGCCCCAAGTGCGGCGCTACACTAAATACAAGACGACACCTACCTAAACTCGAATGGAATGGGCCGTTCTCGCAGAGGAAACTGGCCCATTCCATTCTGGTTTAGGTAGGTGTAGTCTTGTACTTAGTGTAGTGGCGCACTTGAGGCGTACTAAACTTGACTATGAAACTGGCTCTTAGGGTCATTCTTCACTCATATTTTAAGGCAGAGTCTATGATGGACGTGCTTTGCCTTAAAATATGAGTGAAGAATGGCCCTGGGCACGGGACAAACCCTGGATAGCTCAGTGATAATAGCAGTGGCGTACTAAGCCAAAGGTCTTGACTTTGATTCCCATGTCCAGGTATCATTTTTCAATTTTCAAAGAAAATAACTAATAATAAATTAGTATTAATTTATACTAAAAATATCATTGAGGTTACTATATAAAAAGGGGGAAAGTCCGTGGTGTCATAACTCTAATTAAAAGGTATCTTTAAAAAGAAAGAAGTTATTGAAGCGAAAATGCCATATCCTCTAGGGTAGCTCTTTGCCTTAATTTGAGTATTTGGTTCATCGGCCCAGCCTAAGTAACAGCGAAAAACTTGTATTGATATATTCACAGATGGTTTTGCCAGGAAACACGATAATCATATTCCCTAAAGTGTTGATTGTGAAAATTTGCCTCTTTGAGATGTACAGAACAAACTGATCATGACTGTAAGAAAGTAGAAATACTTTAGCTAGGGGCAATCTCTACATAACCTTCCGGAAATCATCCAAGATATGTCTTATTTGAATAAAGTAGAAAAGGTTTGCTGCATCATGGTGTGTTTCACGTTGAAAGCAGAACAAAACCTTACCTAACCGTAATCAGAGTTCAAACAAGATGAGTCAACGATGGCACCAAGCCATGAACTAAATGTAGTCAATCATTTTTGGAGAATATAATAGGTTAAAATTAATAATCATTTCCCATTTGTGATGAAAGTTTTTATGTTGGGGGGACTACTTCTGGTAATGTTTACCAATTCTTCCACATGCTCATAGGACAAGTTTAAAAGTTTCGAGTTAAACCATAATGTACAAGAAATCTACATTAGTTTCCGTTGTTGGCGAATTCAATTGGGTGATTGAAAAATAAAAAGCTTAAAATAAAATATCATATTAGTGACAGAGGATCAATAGTTCACAAAACATCTGGAAATAAGCTGAGCCCAGCTGATATCTCTAATGGTCATGGTCATTTTGTGTCTATTAAATGACCAAGTCACTCAAATAAATGAGGAGGTATTGAATATTTAAGAAGGCGTGCATTGTTACATCAATGTTACACCAAATTCCATCGACTATAAGGATGAGTATTAAAAAATAAACTGTCCAGTAGAGTTTTAAACAGTTTGATGACGCCCTTTCGGAAATACCACCATACAAGATAAACTTAAAAATAGGCAATACAATAATGATCCTTGAATGAAAAACTAATCATTGGAGCAATGTTAACAGGTTTATCTCAAGGGAATGTGTGTTTTAATATCGAGCATAGATTTGGCCCCTGTAAACCCTGGTTATTTTGGAACGAAAGCATTTCCCAGTTAAAATGGTGCTCTCGATTACTATTAATTAGTTAAAAGGTCAAACATTGGACATGGTTTCTATCCATTTACCCAGGTCCATTTTCAGCCATGGTCATTTATTGTACGTGGCCTTTTCGTATATTATTCATTTAATAAAAACATAATTTATTTCCCTCTCAATTTATCCACTCTTACGTAATAACTGACCAATATATATATTACAAATAAAGCTTAACCTTTCATCATCTTATCATTGAAGGTTAGGTTTTATTAATTTAGTTAATATAAAAATCAGCCTGTCATAGACAAGCCTAATAACTTTTATTATAAAGATTTAATCAGATAATTATAGCTTAACTATAAGAATGTAAAAATCTTGTCTAAGGATAGGCATAAGTGGAAAGCTGCACAAAGCCAATTGTAAGATCAATGACAAATGATGTGTGTGTATCTATTATAGGTGTATCTACCATGTGTGTGTGTAATGTGTATTTATTTATGTATGTACATATATAAGAATTTATACATGTGTATATAAGTAGTTATGTATGTATTTTAATGTGTGTGTGTAGGCACCTGGTGGTCTAGGGGTAGGGTGTAAAACTTATCTGTTAGGGGTTAAGGGTTCAAATCCTAGTCCCGACACAGATTTATCTTATTACCAAAACCTTCCTTCACCTCTGGCAAAGTGTGTGTCTTCACGCATTGTGAATCTGTGTAATACCAGGCCCCCACCGTGGTTCGGAGCCCACGTTAAACTGTGGGTCCTTTCCACCAACATCATTTTCACGTATCATCTTACCTTCTGAGGGTAATGGAATTCACCTTAGAAATGAATTCCTCCATACACCAGGAGAAAAGAGGTTGAATGACCAAATTCTAGAACATTAGCCCCACACCATATATATGTATGTGTGTAAGATATCTTATGCATGTCTTAACAGTAATGTAATGTATGTATGTATTTTATGCATTTTTATATAATATGGGATCACTGCTTGGAAGTTAATATCTAAACAAAACAAAATTATTCATAGTAATAGAAGAGAACTGATACTATTTAAATCTACACTCTTAATATTATTCTAAAAAAAATACTATTTAATGTTTGTAAATCTTCACCCATACAATTTTAAAAAAGATAATTCTTGATATCCGATGGAATCTCTACTGAAATAATGGCATTTGGAGATAAAGCAGAAGCGAGCTTAAGAAGCCGAACGAAGGGAGAGAAGAATCTTTTGACATATCACTGCTGTAACGGTAATCCATGGAGAACACTTTGACTGGAGATATGAAGTGAAGCCATGCTTTTGTGTGTGAGCTTCTTGCCTTCAGCAGTTTTCGGTCTTCTTCTTCTTATCACGTCCCTGGAAATGTCATGTAACTTTAGGCGAGGGTTCTCATCTTTGCAGGCACCAGTGCAAAGTCTATTATGTCAAAAGCTTTACTCGCATCAGAGAAAAACAAATTTAAGTTTTGTGTCTGTATAAAATCTCTCTTTTTTTTTTTAAAAATCCATGTATTTAGTATGTAAATATATTATAAGTATCTGTAGATTTGTCCTTGATTAGTTACTTTATCAATAAAATTACTAGTGAAATTAAGTTGAAAACGAAGTAGTTATTATTTGTTTTCAAATATTTGTAATCTTCTTATTTTTTAATTTTAATTGAAGCCTGTTATTAATGTTTTATCATCTACCTAGATTTTAATAGTTTAATTTTAAAATTTTAGTAGCATAAAAAGGGAATAATTTTCAACATTCTTGGGCTATTTATGCTAATGAATTGTCTAGGCAAACTTGACATTGATCTATTTAAAACGTAATTAATTATTTATTGATGGAGTTTTATAAAAATTATACCGTGAAACCTGCCTTAAACGGACCTTTTATTAAGCGAAAACTTGTCTTAAACGGAAATATGTTACGTTCCCGTGACTTTAGGGTTGAAATACATGCTAAATTCCATCGATTTAATGGAAACTTTCTAACGCGGAAACGGAATTAAAAATATACCTATTTACTATTACCTATATACTATATACTATTTGAAGGATTACGCCTTCGGTACTGAAGATATGATCTATAGAATAAGAGTTTTTTTGGTTTAATTCACAGATATTTTTTTGTGTGATTTTTCTCTCTAATACATTTAATATACTCTATGGATTTATGTTACCGGCACTGTTTATTACTGTATTACTGCTATGGATTCAACCGCACAAGCGGCTTATATATGACCTACCACATGCCTCTTGGACTCCTTGTCGCCAGTGTTAAAACTAACCAATGGAAAAACGCCTGGCAACAGGTGTTGTGAAGGCTAGCTTCCTATTGGATAGAGGGACCCAGCGTGTCACAAAATCTTTCGAATACGACGGAGTTTAACTTTAAAAGAAAGAAAAAGTCTGTTGTGCAATATATAGAAATTACTTATGAAACACGTGTTACTCTCCACGGATAAAGTATACAGTATACACAGTCTATCTAAGAAAAATACACTTCATCCATGACTTTTTTAATATATGAGAGGCGTTCAAAACAGTATAATTACAATATATTTTCATTATTGCATACATATATACAAAGAGTTCCTTCAATATTTTTTTATGCATGTGAGATTATTTTGTTGGGTTAGAGGCACTAAAACTAAGAGTTTCATTTCCAATAATGAGTAATATACTTTATTTGCATTGGTGTCTTTGATGCCCAATTTTTAAACACATACATTATACTAGCACTCAAAATACACACTAGTTCAACGACAAGACCAAACGCCTATATAATTAATTACTAGTTATAAAGCAAAATTAGCCTGTTCTTTTTTTCATGAAGTCTTATCACTACTAGTTTAAGCTATCTACATTTTAACTAGACTAATTTAGTAGGAATGAGTAAAGTACAATTATTTATAATAAATTTACCCACATTTTCGTCAAAGAAGACTGGGAAACAATTTAGGGAAAACGTTCAGCACACACTGTTGGGATTCGAGCCCTTACCTCCCCATCACGGTAAACCATATTACATGAGATATCTTTCACGTGCACCCAGGGGTATGAGTTTTGCCTAATTAATATGGACGTGACTAACACCAGTGGGAAGTGGTATAAATGTCAATCTTCTATAGTCTAGTTTTCTGGTGATGAGGAGTTATAATCCCGGTTGGGTGTATTGAGTGTGTTTAGTCCTAAATGTACTTCCAACCTCCTTTTGCACAGATGTTACCATCTCTATTATACCTATCTATTTTCTACTACATTAGTGTAATTAAGTATGAATATCCAGATGGTTAGTAACACACAAAGCTATATACATGTATATAAGGCCTAGCTTAACATGTGAGACCAACTTCATCGTTGGACAGGAGACAGAAAAACATTAAAAAGGGTTCGGGTAAATGCGTATTTTATTTTACCTTGTTTCCGAGCTACAGCCAAGTGATTCTGCTAAACTGTTGGTAGACCATACACGATATCTCTCAGCCTGTTGACTAGGTATGTTCTATGGGCTATTTGCGGTTATTACAAACACTTGATATTTTTGAAAGATTGCGACATTCTAATACAAGATGAATGCATGCTTTCATTCAGTCCTAAGGTTGTAATTTTAAGCACTTTCTATAATGTTAAGACTACCCACATTACTGGAGTACAGACATGACAATAACTTGGGAATAAGGTCAAATGGAACACATGCTTGTATGAACTTTTTCATTGTTTTGTGTCACCTGTCCCCCGTTGAAGTGGGTCCCATATGTTACGATACACCTGTATATGTATTTGGATGTGGAAAGCTATATTCGACGGACGTGAGGCAAAGCTTTTTTTTAGCTTTGGGAGACCAAGTGTTTCAAATGAAGTAATATTATTTTAACTTAAGTATTATAACAACTATTAAAAATGAGTGATTGACAGTGAAGTCATGACTGCCGATATTATACAGAGTGTTCCCGGGTTAAAAAGCTAAACTCTGGGAAGTGGTAGTGGATTAAAAAACTAACTCAAAATGTCTTTTGGAGATTTTATCATTTCATCTTCCTTTACGTGCAAAAAAAAAACTAAATAAAAACACTTTTCTTTGCAGAAGTCCTCGGCAATGGGTAAATATTAATTTTCCTGGTAGATGGATCGGTCGTGGCTTGGCTTCCGTGTTTACCTGATTTTACACCATTATATTTTTTGTGTGGGGAGCTCTCAAGCAAAAAGTGTATGAAGTGCCTGTTGGTGACCTTCAATCATTACAACAAAGGATAACGCAAGCGTGCGAAGAAACAACAGTTGTACAATATTGGTATGTCGGTCAGCCACTAGTTCTATCATTGATAGGTATAATTTTTTTGTCTGGAGGCCATCACTTTGAACAAAATAAATAAAGACAATATTTTATTATCACATACTTTTTTATTTCTGTTTGCGCAAAAAGTAAGCGAGAATGGGCAAATCTCCTAAATACTTTTTCAATTAGTTTTTGATCCACTACCCCGTCCCAACGTTTAGGCGTTTTAACCAGGAACACTCTTTATAATTGCTTCACCTCTCCATTTCTTGCTATGTCTAAATAACCTATAGTCTATCATTTCTTCAAGATGTAAGAAAGTTAATTCAAATTAAAAATATATTCATTATAATAAGTATCCCTTTGGTGTATTTTATTCAGAAGTTAAATGGAAAAGTTACTTTAGACATACATAAATATGTTAGCTTTTATTATTGATCCACCAAGTTGGCGTATCTATTCATAAATAACTCAACACTATTTTAAATAAGCTGCATAATTTTATAAAACTAAACCTATGTTTAGTGAAGATGATTTCTTCAAAGATAATCTCTATGTATATAATTTACTTATTTACTCTTTGGCATTTTGAACTCGAAAGTTCATTGCCACACTTATAAAACTTAGCCACCTACTATCTCTATCTTGAACTAGTTCTAACCAGTCCACCTCATTACACCCCATATCTTTCAGGTCCATTCTAATGTTATCCTCCCATCTGCGTCTAGGTTTTCCTACTGATCTCTTCCCATTGGGCTTAACTGTCAGTACCCTGAACACGGTCCTAGAATCTCCCATTTGCGCTGAATGTCCTGATCACTGTAATATACAAGGCTTAATTGTCCTAACAATGTCTTGTGATGAGTAAAGGTTATGTAACTCATCATTATGTACCCGTACTCACTCCCCAGTAGCCACATCCCTTTTTGGAACAAACATCTTCCTAAGCACCTTGTTTTCTAAAACCCTACGTTTATTTTCGTAATGTAAGAGGAGATACCATATATCACAACCAAAGAGAATAACCAGTTATTGTTTAGTATATTCTGAGATTTACATTCCTTTAAAGTAGGAAAAATGAAAACAGCCTACTAAGAGAGTAATAAAATACATTTCCGGACGGTTTTCTTTTCCTAATTTCTAATCTAATATCTTTATTGCTAGTTAAAACAATTATTGTTACTAAATATTTAAACTCATTAACCCTATCAAATAATATGTTGCGTGAAGTATGTAATGATATGGAATTAAACATCTCAATCATTTATTATTCACATCTATATTCAAATATTATAAATGCAAGTAAGATATATTTGCGTTAAGTTGTTAAATTGCAAGGTATAGTTACATCATTCTACGTCTCTGTTTAAAAAGGCAACGTAGTTTTGTGAACAGAAACGTACCTGGATAACCACATCTTTTTTTGTTTAGGAAGATTCGAGAAGGAAAAGTCGCTTGATATATCCCTTCAGGGTACGCGTTTCTTCACTTTCCTTCCTGGTGAAGAACCGTGTAGTTTGCGTCTATGACATCTTTATCTTTGTTTTAAATCTCACGTGTCGGGAATTATCATGCATGTAACATAATAGTCGGGCTTTTATTAAAATCTACAACATGTGAAATATCTAGCAGAAAACTGTTTATCTACTTAAAATAAAAAACTATAAAACACCAGAACTTTTAATTTATAAAATAAGACATTATCCCTTTTTAATTATTATAATACATAACACCAAACTTGGACCCAATTCAATCGTTATATCAAATGTCACCCTAATGGTGGTGTACAAACATTAATATATCAGGCTAGCTCTTTTAAACATTACAAGTAATCTCCAAATTATCGTATCAATATATATATCATATAAATTATGTTTATATATTGTAAATATAGTTAAGACCCAATGTATATTCAAAATTGTCAGTAGCCTATATAAAGGTCATAACAATCTTTAAATTGTATTTAGATACATATGTAGAAGGAGATATAAGATCAAACAACAATCATATAAATTATATTAACTATATAGCTATGTATGATTTTATTATTTATTAATGTGATTAATATAGTTAAAATCAAATAAATATAGAATTATTATTACATATTCTTATCAAAACACTATAGAACGGTATATCCTTTCGTAACCGACAATTTATTACTTGAAAAAAAAAGTCTTGAATTTAATTCTTTACTATAACGACCAAAATATTGCTAATTATGTTTTAAGTAAGAATGTAATTATGTGCTCAAACTGAAATAGTCAAGTTAGCTCAACTTTTCAATGCATTCTCGTTCAAAGTAGATTACAGAATGATCAGACACAAAACATTAACGATTCTTCGGTCGATATAATGCACAAAAACGAAGTAATAAAATAAAAATACAAGGATAAAAAAATCGGGCGTTCTCGTTTTGAGTTCTATTACTAAGGGATGGACATCGAATGAGAAACATCAATATCTACTTCCATAGTGTCATAATATACAGGATGGCCATAAAGTCGGACACAGGCAAATAGACAGATACACAAATATAGGCAAATATACGTGGTTTTAATAAATATATATAATATAAAATAAATGGTACGGCTCACCGCACAGACTTTCTCTCTCTTTCTATAAACTCGTAATATTTCTGAACGGAATAATGTAAGAAGGCAAGATTGCCGTCAAGATTCATCAACATTTCTGTTTTAAATCTTATATTTTTATTTTTACAGAATGAATGTCCTCATTTGGATGTTTGGACCAATAAAAAAGATTGATATTGGGTCCACAAGGGTCAACACTTCGTATTAAAATTTCGACTTCCGGTTACAATTTAAACATTTTATTAAGTGTTGCACATCTTTAGTCATCGCATTGATATTTAATTATTCATTTATACATTTTGACCAATAAAAAAAATGTAAATATTGACTATTGAGTCTAAAATGGAGATAGATCATTGCTGTACAAACATTTCTCCTAAGAGGTTTAAGGAAAAATAACATACTTTTTTAGATACTTACTTATATTTAATTACCCTATGGCATTGGAGAATTATTGCGTTAAGACTTAAGTAGTATATGTTTACAACCAAAGCTCACAAAATTGTATTAATATATTTGCAAATATCTCAGAAACTGTTGCTTTTATAAAAATATATGTCAAATAAAAGTTTCTTTATTTCTAATAGCCCTACAATTTTGCAATGATAAGTTGTTTAGTTTCTCAAATAGTTGTGGAGATACAGAAATTAACGCCTCTGTAAAGTACCCTAAAAATCATTTTCATGGGAAAATGAAAATAGCCCGTTTATTTATAATCTTAATCAACGCCTAGGGACGAATTTTAATCAAAATCGTTGGAGCAGATTTTGAGAAAACCTATTTTTTCTCTTTTCGCCCCTTATAAAACTACTTTTAATTTTAAGTTTTAATAGACACTCAGAAAGACGGCATTGCAAATACTATTTTTTAGGGTTTGGGGGGTCAT
>CABFVX010001434.1:80051-92382 GCA_902151425.1 Timema shepardi | reverse complement strand
TCATGAGACGTCGACGTCTATCAACATTTCAGGTTAGATTTTTTTACGGTCGCAATACTTAAACTTTAATGTCCAAAAAGTTTAAAAATATATATATATATAATTGCTTATAGATTGAAAGTTTTTGATTTTATAAAAATATGTTTCGAATAAAATATTTGTATTATAAATATATATACATATTTGTAATGCCAAGTAATTACATATCTCAAATAGTTTCGGAGATATTATAAAAAATGTTAATTTACGCATCAGACTGGAGCCCTTAAGGCCATTTTGCCGAAATATTGAGAGTAACCATTTTGTTTGGGATATTTATTAATGTTTATAAATGAAATTTAATCAAAATCGTTGAAGCTTATTTTGAGAAAATCGACTTTTTCTCTTTTTGCTCCTCAGTAAACTACCCTTAATTTTAGGGGTAGATATCCAATTCCAAAAACCCCTCGGGGAAATCCTATGAAAACCCTAGATATCATGTTTTAGCTCTATCGGTAAAATAGTTTAGGCTCTAGTTGGAGGTACAGACAGATGGAAATTCAAAAACCACTTTTTCGGATTCAGGGAGTCATGAAACGTCAAGATTCATCAAAATCTCGAGTTCGATTTTTTTTACGATCACCATACTTTCTCTACCTGTAAGATAGAGAGAAAGTAAAAACAATGTTTGGACATTAAATGACATTACATACGGGTCCATTGTGCTGTTTATTTTCTTTAGCACCGTGTCTTACTACCCGTTTGAGCTATACGCCTATGCACTAATTAGACTAATGTGTTAGGGATTAGGAAGATTTAATTTAGAAGAAGTGCACCCCATTTGTGTGGAGGGAGAGTGGAAAAACACTAAGGAAAAATCAACTTCAGTGCGCCCAACCGGAATCGAGCCCCAATCTCCCCGTCTTTGACAGTCTAGTCTAACACGAGATTAGCACGTTAGACCATGTGGCCACTGAGGCGGGTTCTTACCTTATTGACAACGCAAAGTTCAACCCAGTGAGAAAAGCTATTATGAACTTGGTCCATTAGCGTTCCGTCCCCATTAACCTTCACGCAGCCCTCCATGATGCTTTGCTTTAGATAATCCCTGGCTCTGATTTACAAAGAATACCTTCAACACTCCCCAAGAAAAAGGAAATCCAGGGGATTCATATATGGTGACCATGGAGTCCACTCCACACGGTCACGACGGCCAAACCAATTAGGGAAGTTTGTATCTAACCAGTGTCTCCCTGCTACAGCATGATGAGGCCGCGCCATCCTGCTGGAACCACTCGGGCCTTCCATCCTCTAGCACAGTAATTCCCAACCAGCGTTCAGCCGAACACTGAGGTTTCACGAGAATCTTCAAAAGCTTGCATTTTGCTGGTATGTCCCGACAGTGTGGAGATATTTTAAGAGAACTCATGTATCCGGAGAATATGAACAGAAGAGTGTATTTAATATTTTTAAAAAAAGAAGAGGTTAGTAAGAGTATTTTTTAAGTCGAGTTCAAGTACCAGTATTTGGTAAATAGAAATATACAATAAATACTCTTGAAATATTTTATTCAAAGGTGTATGCTAGTTATTATATACCAACACCACTGGTGTACACGTATATTTTGTAATTTACCTCTGTCCTAAGTAATATGTGTCAACCAGATAGGGGTTCCTCGAGATTTTACTCAATATTTAAGGTAGCCTCCAAATAAAAAACGTTGGGAATCACGGCAGTATCATAATCAATTAATTACTCTAAAACTTTATTTAATATCATTTCAAACAAAATGTGTTCGTAAAATTCATTAATACATATTACATATAGGCCTACTGTGAATATTATTTGTGAGCTTAACATATTAATTATAGTTTTTATCACAATAACCCTGATCTATCATAAAATGTTTGTATATTTTATGTTATAACGAGGCTACATTTATCGGTGATACCGAAGTCGGTAAAAATCAAAATCGATGGTTCAAAATCATTGGCCAACCAACATAGAACCCTAAACATCCATATGACCTTGAGGTTGGTGACGTCAAATGACGGCGTTACGAGACGTCAAAGTTGGCGCCGTTTACACCTGAGGTGTAGGCAGACCATCAATCATATCATGAGGAGTGTGGTGTAAATTATTACTAGTAACAGTCATTGGATTGCCTGACAACAGGTACCCAAAGGAATTGCTGATTCTTTCGAAGATAAGGTTGTTGGCACTGAAAAATGACGATATTGAGAGTGCAGGGGCATCCAGACTGAGATAGGACATTTTTTTTTATTGGTAGCTACTCTCTGGCAGCATTGCGTTTGTCTGAAGAGAGCCATCCATAATTTACAGCCATTTTTGAAAGTGGTGACCACCCTTGTTGAGTGATGGGGGATACCTGTGTTTGTTTGCTTAGCGTTGCTGCATGTGTTTCTTACCCTCCTCATATTTTTTGAAAGTGCTGACCACCCTTGTTGAGTGATGGGGGATACCTGTGTTTGTTTGTTTAGCGTGCTGCATGTGTTGCTTAACCCTCCTCATATCTTTTTATTTATTTTTAGATATGGTGTCAATTTCAGCAACCATAAGATAAATATTGATTGTTGATCTTTTTACGATGTTTTTGCACTGCAATCATTTTTCATATCGCCTAAAAAATTATTTTGAGGTGACCCCCACAATACTCTGAGAGAGTAGAGAAATAATAGGTATTGATAAAGGACACTTTGTGTTTACTTATTTATATTTATTCGTTATTTTTATGGAAATACATTTAAACAATATACTTTTTTAATTCGCAATCTCAATATTTTCTCCTTACACTTCTCAAGCATGTTTCATAAGTGTATAATATAATATAGGTTGATTTTGGTTGGAAGAATAGTATCTGGTAGTTACTAAAGTTACTAAAACCATTTTAATGTATTCATACATCAAGTCATTTTATCTGCACTTGTCACGATAGATATTATCAATAGCTATAAAATAATACTAGTAATATAGTAAAAAATATTATCTATATTGTCCGCAAGGAGATATGTTTGAATTTTCTAAACTGTTCTACCAACCAAATTCTGCTGGCATAAACTAGGTAATTAACTCCTTGCTCTTATTTTTAAACATTTGCTAATCACCTTCTCCAACACGTTGCTATTTTGAAGACCATACCCCATCCTCAACAATACTGTCACATGCGTCACACGCTCATTGTTGCCAACATAAACTGCTGAAATAACTGCCACTGTGTTAGGTTTGCTTTCATTTGAAATAAATAATGGATGGTAGAAGGAGGCAGGAGGGGCTCTTTGTTATATAAAAAAAACACTTCTAGACTGGAGGAAGGGAGAGAGGGTATCGGTGGAGGTTAGTCGAGAGCAGTTGGAGACTTGACAACACTGTTTTCCTCGTGTCTGGTTTGGACGGGGTCTCTCAGGATGAAGAGAGAGAGGATGACTTCCCTCTTTGCTACGCCTACCAACCTGAGATGACTTCTACTTTGGAGGATATGGACTGGAGAGGAAGTAGGTAGAGACCTTGGAGGATAAAGTCCGGAGAGAAACTAGAGAACCTTAACCTTGGAGGATACGGGTTGGAGAGAAACTAGGTAGAAACCTTGGAGGATACAGGTTGGAGAGGAACTAGGTAAATACCTTGGAGGATACAGGTTGGAGAGGAACTAGGTAAATACCTTGGAGGATACAGGTTGGAGAGGAACTAGGTAAATGCCTTGGAGGACACAGGTTGGAGAGGAATTAGGTAGTGACTTTAGAGAATAAAGTCCGGAGCGCAACTAGAGATCCTTTACCTTGGAGAATGTGGGATGGAGAGGTGAAGAGGAACTATAAGATTTCTACCTTGGAAGATACAAGTTGAGAGGAACTAAAGGGCTTTGGGGGATACTAGCTGGAGATTAAATGTTGATACAATTGATTCAGCGAAGGCTATAAGTTAATTTAAGCAAGGTAAGTGTTTTATATTTTACTTTTTTTTAAATACAAGCTGTAGAGTTATATTTATATAACGCTTTTATTGACAGATTATTATACAAACAACTGAGTATCTATGACTTAACAGGATATGAACGTGGCTAAAATTGCCATAAGCAAACATTTTAAAAGCATAAACACAATAAACGTTGCATTGGCCAACATTGGGGAATGATCCATATATTCATCTTAAAGATTTAAAAATTGATCCAATCTGTCAACTATGAGAGCTGCACAACACCTGGCTTGATTTGTAAACACATTAAAGTAAATTTAGGTACTTTAAATCAATCGGATAATGTATCTGGTGCTCTAATGGTACAATAATATATGGCTCAGATACTGGTGTGTTTTGCACAAGCGCAGTGAAAATTCTTAAATGAAGCTACCCCGTAAGACGCCATGAGTGCACCATAAAATATGGTTCAAGGGCTTAAGTAAAGGTGAGTTTACGCATGAGCCCCACCTACAGAGTCCATGAGCTCCGCATCCTTATAGTCCTTAATAGTCCTTAGAAATGGAAATCGCTTCTACACAGTCCGTATCCGTAATCAGGTGACCGTGTCAATCAATGAGAAAGTTGTAAGCAACGTCCAATTAAACTCTTCAAAAGGAAATTTTCTAGTGGTAGATTCAGGTAGAAGCAAAAGATATCCCAGCTGAATAATTATTAACAACATAAACTACACGGAATATTTTGATAAAACGTCCAGGATAGCCTAAATTTGAAAGGTAGGTTAAGTGCAGTAACATTTTTTTAAACATGAGCTACAGTAGCCCCATGGCTTCTTTGGTGCTGACTGACAGCTCACAGCTGACTTCTGACAGTCAATATTTAGGTATATACCTAAATTTTGACTTTCAGAAGTGACAGCTGCCAAATACATGTTTTTGCAGATCATATGGTTCGGCGTAGGGATACATAATTTGGTCTGGTAACTTTTCAAAGCCGTCAGCTGTGAGCTGTCAGTCAGCACCAAAGAAGCCATGGGGCTACTGTAGCTAGTGTGATAGCTATTAAAATGCCATTGGTGTCTTCATTTCATTGAATGCGCGGGTACGCTTATTTTGCTGTTAATGGTAGTCATTAGCATTTCGTATCGGCTAGTCCTTAGAAATATAAAGATGAGTCAGCTTCTACGGTGTGATAAGGACTAAGGAATACTGGATAAGGACTCTGTAGACAGTGCCATTCGTTATTGGGGATTCGATCTCTTGTGGAGTACTACGCATCCCACAGAAACGAAGTCTGCAGATTGGAACAACAATGCAACTTCATAAGACATCATGAGGACACAATAAGATATGGATCAGCTCAAGGTATTTTTGTGCACGCACAAGGAATTTTCCTTATCTTGATCATAACATTATTATTATTATTATTATTATTATTATTATTATTAGCACCGCGTCTTACTACCCGTTCGGGTTATACTCACTTACGCTAGTGTGTAATGGTAGGGTGATTGTGAGATGAAATGAAGGACCTACAGTTTAACGTGGAATCCGAACCACGGTAGAGGCCTGGCATTCCCCACATTCACAAGATGTCTTGTTAGAGGTGAAGGATGGGTTTGGTAATCAGATAAATCTGTGCCGGGACCGAGGATTGAACCCCGGCCTCCAGCACAGAAGTCTGACACCTTACCCCTAGACCGCCAGGTCACCCTGATCATAACAATGCAACGACATAACACCATGAAGGCACAGTAAAAGTTTTGAGCTTATTCTCGTTTTGGTAACACGAGACTTGTTCTTGATGTTAATTCCGGTTTGTTTGGAGTGTTCTTTATTTTCCTTACTTAGCTTCTACTTTTAAATGAACTAATTAATTAGGGATCAACATACATGTTGGTCTGCTTTTAGTTTTAATTATAGCTTATAGCGTGCCGCTTGTTTGTGAATTGTGTATGCTACTAAATATTTGTTATGAAATTGTTTTTTTGATTCAGTCACCAAACATGTTATTATCCATTTAACTCGTTCATTAAAATTAGTATTTAAGCCACGGTTTTTATTTATTGTTTTAACTTTTATTGTGGTTTTAATTAATTTATTTAGGTTAATGGTAGTGTTGTGCCACCAGAAGGAGGTATCTAAAAATTACGAAATGCTTTCCTTTAAAATACATGTTTATTATAAAAAATATATTTAAAATAAAATAAATTATAAATCATTGTTTTTATCAATTTTTATTGTAATGATCTTTTTATGTGTGTTTTTAACTCGGTGCTTTTACTTTTAAAGGGTATTTAACGTGCAAAGTACACTTTCTGAGCCGCCTAATTATATCAGAACACTAATTACAAACTAGCTTACTTAGATAATAGAGATAACACGCATTATATTTGTCATTAATACACCACTGTGAAAGGGGAGGCCCCAATTTCATCAATTATAAGTTTTTCACCAACTTCAGTGGTCACATGGTGTAAGGTGCTACTCTCATGTTAGATTAAACTGCCTATGACGGGAATATATAGGTTTGAATCTCGGTCGGGTGTATTGAGGGTGTTTTTCCCAAAATGTATATCTACAATTCCTTCCTGCAAATGCGGGTACACATCCTATAAATATAACCTTCCGCATCCCTAGAATCATTAGCGTAATTAGTAAATAATCGTATAACTCAAACGGGTATAAAGACGCAGTACTGAAATTTTATTTAATCCATGCCGAGAACTTAACCTGGGACCTTTAACTCAATGAGTAGGCGCGCTACCAACTGAGCAAAAATATTGGAAGTTAACATCCTGAAAATATAGTGTTTCATCATTACATTTAATGTCATAGTTACATTTTATCTATAAAAATTTACCTGCAGTGGTTTAGGAGTGGCGTTCGAATGAAAGTTTCACTGAGATTTTCTCATCCTCTCTCCACACTAGTTGTGATGGATTTAGATTTAGCTAGTTACTTGGTCTCAACTCCAAGGTGGATAAAATATCCAAGCTATTATAATTTTTAAGTATGGTTAAGGATGCAACGAAACATAATAATATTTAAATTTTAAAATCGACACCTGGGCACGGAAATTGAACCTGGGATTTTCGGGCTAGTATGCCTATGCTCTTATCACGGAGCTCTTCAGGAACCGTGCCGTACTCAGGGTAGTTCTTCAATCATATATGGAAAGAACAGTGACAAAAGCATTATCGTATTATATCAAAGGTTCCTGGTTTGATTCCCATGTCCAAGTGTAATTTTCTAATTTAATCTTGTTCATACTGAACAACTTATTGTATTTTTTTTTTAAATTTGAAGTTTTCAACTTATACTTCCCGAACAGATTGATTATATCAGCACATGACTTATTAACTTACTTATATCTAGAACTGACACTTCATCCAGCAATTAATTCGTCACTAAGAAAGGGGAAACCCACAGTTCACTGACAATATTTTTTTTTTTTGCTATGCCAGGAATTAAACCCAAAACTCTCATCTTAATGTGTAAACACACTACCAACTGAGCTGAGGTGTCAAACCTGATGTAATTAAATTAACATATCCTAGAAGGGTTATCAAACGCGTTGCAATAAACATCAAAGTAACACGATTCTTGCCATAATGAAGTTTAATATAAGGTATTTTAAATGTTGTCAATATAAACGCACATAGCCCGGGTTCACTAAGGGATGCAAATTTGATCCAGTGCAAGAATAAAGAGTTAAAACTTTCAGCCCGGCTTGCTTCCTATGATGAACCTTATTTATTTGATCTGTTTCTGCATTCACTGGGCCAGGGGCTCCCAAACTTTTAGACCGAAAGAGTCCTTTCGTCAGAAATAACACATGATGAAACCGTTTTTGATAACGGTTTTACTTTAATATTATAAACATTCATTATGTACAGATAAATTATACAAGTATAAAACAAACTAAAAATATAACATATTCTCTTTGAAATTTTGGCAAATGTCCTTTATTTAGATTTTTTTTTTAAATTGGCGATCCTAATTACTAATGCTCTCTTATAGTGTGGAAAACAGATAAAGAATATTATAAATTACCTCACAAAGCCTGAGATAGCTATAACGGAGCCTAAGGGCTATAAGGCGTGCGGTTTGAAAATCGTTGCACTAAAAAGGACACAAATGGTGGCAATAACTACGGTGATCAGCACCAAAGGTCATAATTTTCGCTAGTTGATCAATCCGTGTGAATTATTTACTTTCATCGTCAATGCTACTCCAATTTAAATATCTATTGAAAATTATAGAAAATACAAATATTATTAACCTTTTTTGGCAGCAATTAAAAAATATATCATTCCCTAAAGCATTTATAAAAAATTTAAAACATGTTTTAAAAATTTGAAAGAAACGTCAATAAACGTACAAAACTTATTTGAATCTGGAGAAATATTTCAGCTTGTTATCTAATTAGATGCGGTTTAGATTTAAAATGGCCATCTCTCTTATCTAATGGTCAGAGATTTAGATCCAGAGGTCCCGGGCTCGATCCCCCGCGCTTCCAGATTTTTCTTTGAAGCAGAGGGTCTGGAATGAAATCAACTCAGCCTCATTATGGGCTATGAGAAGCTACTTGAACGAAAAAGTACCAGCTCTGGTCAAGAAAATTGAGATTAGTGGCCAAAGGGTTCATTGTGTGGCCCCCACAAAAGTTAGCACAATCATCACCAACAGATGGAGGCCACTGGGTCGGTACGACTCAATTACGTGCTGACAGCATGGATTTTTTTATAATATGAAAGAAATGACATAGTATTTTATGAATGCAAAATACAACAAAACGAGGTAAGTGATAAGTTTTTTTCACCCCTATAGTTTACTCTAGAACAGGCGAGTCAAACTCGTTTGTCTATAAGGGCCACATTAAGAATTGAAAATAATGAGGGGGCTGTATTCCAGAAAGTTTAACTTTGTCACCATCTTAAATAGAAAAATTTCAATTCTAAAATCATTATTAAAAAACAAAATTAAAATTACATAAAAAGTTAAAGACTTTTTTTTAACAAAAATTTGAAACTCTAATTTGTATCAAGTGTGTGAGTGGCTTTAGTTCTCTGTCTGGAGACAGGTTCAAAATAGATGACAAATGCGTTTCGGTAAAAGTTATCGTTCGGATGTTTATTCCTTTTCGTGAGCGAAAACACACTTGTGTACTGACAGAAAATGCACATATTAAGTGCGCGAATTTAACCATTTCCGGGGATCGATCTTTGGTGAGTAGTGAGTAAATAGTGGTAGACCAACCTCGCTTGCTAGAGTTCACCAAATAATTACTATTTTCTAAATGCCGTAATCTCAATGAAATGTCGAATTTGACCCCATTGTATGTTGGTTCATAAAAAAAAATCCACGGTTCACCCATAATCATGAATTGGGCCACATGTTTGACATACTTGCTCTAGAATGAAACAAATTGTGTGCTTGCAAGACGTACGCTATTTTAATTGCTTTGTTAATCACTTTCTGGAGTACAGTTAATTAAATGTATTATGAGCCATTACGGTAATATACCACCATATTAAATTCATTGAAGGGAAATGATTTACTAGTGGCCTCTACTCTCGGGGGGTTTAAAATAAACGGCGCAAATGTGCTCTCAAGCCACGCCTGCTATTTTTTAGTGAGCATGGTTTTGGGTGCATATATCTTGTTCCAAGTCCCTGAAATCATAAGTGAAATATGGTGCTCTCTTTTCCCCTCTTCCCTATTTTCATCCTCTCCCAGAAACATGCTCTCGTTGTGAAAATATACTACTTGCTCCCTCTTCTCCAAAATACTCGCCAAAATAATAGATAATTAAATTTTTTTTAAATAAGTTTTTATATTACTTTGGTCGTGGTTGAGGGATTTGGAGAGATAAGCTTTTAGACTTTGTGATAGCCAGCCTATAGGTTGAAGGGTATTTTGATTTTTCGTCTTTTTTTTTCCCACTGCATCCTTGTACCCGTTTTATTTACGCATATATTAAATATGATAATGGGATGGGAATGATCATGGTAGAGCTTTAGAGTAAATGTACCTACATTTGCATAGAGAGCGAAATATTAAGGGAAAAAACTCAGTGCACCCAACTTCACCTATATTTGAACTCCGACCTCCCAATCACTGGCAGTCATGTCAAAAACGAGGGTGGCATGTTAGACAATGCGACCACCCAGGATAGTAACCGTCACTTTGTGCGAATGATTCGGAGTTCACTATAAAACCTTAAACCTCGCTTCCTTTAAAGCCTTTGTATTATTATTATTATTATTATTATTATTATTATTATTATTATTATTATTATTAGCACCACGTCTTACTACCCGTTCGGGTTATACGCACTTACTCTAATGTGTAATGGTAGGGTGATTGTGAAATTAAATGGAGTACCTACAGTTTAACGTGGGGTCCTAACCACGGTGGAGGCCTGGCATTCCACACATTCATAAGTTGTCTCGTCAGTGGTGAAGGAAGGGTTTGGTAATCAGATAAATCTGTGCCGGGAACGAAGATTGAACCCTTGACCCCAGTACAGAAGTCCGACACCTTACCCCTATACCACCACGTCACCTAAGGCCTTTGTAAATAGTAATAACTCTATTGCGTCAGCCCACAAGCGATTTAAACCAACCAGTGTGGCCGCCGTATGTTAGCAAAGATAGTGCCAGCATTTACGGATAGAGGGTGTCATGAGGCAAGAACAACCAACTCTCCGGTCACTAATCTCAATTTTCTAAACCGCAGTTGCAACTTCTTTATTCAAGTATCTCCTCACGAGGCTGAGTTGTCCCCATTTCAGACCCACTGCTTCACAGAAATATCTAAAAGCACCGGGATCGAACCAGAGACCTCTGGATCTTCATCCAGGAACTCTGACCATTAGACAACTACAATAAGGGGTAGTATTATTTATATACCTAGATCTATCAAATTTCAAATATTTAATTTTAATTTGTGCTCCCATCCTGCTAACCGTCAGGGCCATCCTACCAGGAAGAAATGAGAAAAGTATAATTCAGAGAGAATGCACCCGCCTTTATGTGGAGAAAGAGTGGAAAGATGTTTAGGAAAAATACAACACACAGGCGTGATTCTAAGCCCAACCTACCTGTATTTGGCAAACCAAACGTACTAGAAGATACCGACTCCTTTGTTGGTATGAACATTGGTGTGTGCTTGAAGAAATGTAGTGATTGTGTTTTATGATAATTTGAAGTACAATTTTGAGTATTTATTTTGACGATAAGGGTACAAAAAATTTAATATTATTTTTATATACCATGGTAAACTGCTATGATTGTTATTTTACAATATAGTTTTAATTTAGGGTATACTAATAATATTTTGCTCTTTTTTTCCCCCTCAGATATCCTACAAATATTTGAAACAATAAAAATGCTCTATAGAATATATTATAATATTGGACTTTTGGCTTACTGCCCATTTGTGGGCTGCTCACAATGTAACCTACTATCAAAGTTTAACTATTTAATCAGAAGCTCTGGTATCTGGGGAGAAATAATACTGGTATGAAGTTTGAGGCCCTGTGTGGACACAATTTCTGTTTTCTTTAAAAAAAATAGAATTAGTTTGGTGTCCAGGCTTTGTTCTCAACTGTATTTAATTTAAAGATGCATTCAAAGACGGATGCATCCGTAACCAAAGCTAATTCACACCTTTAAATAAATAAAAATCTGTATTTGTTCCGTATTAAATTACTATTATCTTTATTATTATTTAAAAAACACTCCATGGTGTGATCCCTTAAGTGAGCTATACCGACCGAGCGGCCGCCCCCATTAGCGATGGTAGTGCCCATATTTGCGTGTATAGGGTGTCATGTGGTCAGCACAATGAGGCCTCCGGGCGTTAATCTAGTTTTCTAGACCAGAGCTGCTACTTATGATTTCGGATAGCTCCTCATTTGTCCTCACGATGTTGAGTTTGAACCCGTTCTAGACCAACTGCTTCACAAAAATATTTGGAAGCCCCAGGGATAGAACCAGGGACCTCTGAACCTGTATCCAGGAGCTCTTATCACCAGACCATAGAGGTGGCCTTTTATATATCTATGTAGAATTAACTTTTTGGGATGTTACAACATTTTACCAAAAAACTGGATTTGTTTTTCTATGTAGTCTCTGACATATTCCAGAAATAGTTATTTTGAAAAGTTTTTTTACGGTACGTTTATCACCGGTGGAGATCTTAAATCAGTGACTGAGCTGTCGGGAAAGGCAAAGAAGTGAGATATCCCTTCTCTCGTTAGCCCGTGGCGTTGGGGTCGCTGCATGGTCGCGATCAATATGGCAGCCGAGGGCGCGGTAGGGGGTGGTAAGGGGCGTTGGGAGGGAGAGGGAGAGTTTGCGGATGTTTCGAACCTCTCTTTCCCTCCCCCTCCCGACCAACTCCTATCCCCA